>JAVDOI010000016.1:2927952-3058039 GCA_032191485.1 Leptoclinus maculatus
CAGACAGGAAACCAGCAGCCATCAACTCCAACATGACCTCACCCAGTCTCAATCTCTGTGTGTGTGTGTGTGTGTGTGTGTGTGTGTGTGTGTGTGTGTGTGTGTGTGTGTGTGTGTGTGTGTGTGTGTGTGTGTGTGTGTGTGTGTGTGGTTGTGTTCTCATGAGAGTTGGAAGACGAGGCGAGTCCTCAAAGTCAAATGGAGAATCAGACATTTGGTTGGTGTTGATGGAGCGTGGAACCACAGTGGAACTACTGTAAATTCCTGTCTTCATCTGATTCTAATCCCCAAAACCATATATGGAAATCAGACTGGAGAGAGAGAGAGAGAGAGAGAGAGAGAGAGAGAGAGAGAGAAGGATCAAACAGGATAAAGAAGGATTGAAGAAAAGACCCCACAAACAGAAAAAGACAGAACAAAACAGAAAGAGGTGCAAGTAAAAGATTTCTGTACATCATTACTGATGAGAAGAGAAAAATAAGGGTATGGGAGGAAAAAAACAAAAAGGAAGAAGAAAAAAAAACGGTTGTTGAAAGGATGAAAGCATAAAAATAAGGGTGAGGACAGATCATGTTTACGGATCAGAGTCAGCTTTATGAATCTAATCCACTGTTTATTGTAACCCTGTGTGTTCCCCAGCTGAAACGCAGCGTGGAGATCTAGTGAACCACAGCTGCAACTGAACAGCAGCCGACAGTTTCAATTAATGATATTGATTATTGACAGCATTCATGTGAGCAACACGGTCCGTGTACGTTTATTTCTATTTTTATTTGAAACCAAAAAACGAAATACCGGGAGACCTTTTGACTTGGACTGCCTTCCCCGTCTCTACAGGACTTTCAGTCTCACCTGAACAAGAATCAAATAAGCCCGAAGGTCATCTTTTGTCCGAGGCCTGAAAACAGAACACAAACAAAGCAAAACCTGTCACACAAGAGAGAGACTGCACAACAGAGCACAACAAACCCAAGCCAGGCTGGCCTACATCTACCTTTTAAAAGACCAAATTATGTTGAAGCTGAAAAAGGTCAAGTAGAATATAAAAATAAGCAAATGGATCACAAAAATGCAGATTGTGTCACAGAAGTGTCCTCACCCTTTCCACTCCCTCAGCAGGCTGTTGATGATCCCTTTCAGCACTGACTTCTGGATGTCCTGAGGCTAAACACACGCACCGAAAAACAAATTCAGAAAGAAGATCGAATCAACATTCCTGAATGTCAGAGACCCGCAAAGTGGAAACACTGGCGGCCATATTTATCTAACCTTTTCTTTACCAGAGAGGTCACAGAACACAGAAGAGTTTCCAAGGACAGCCTGACGCGTTTCATGTTTGAAAATGTTTTTTTTATATGTTAAGCTTTATAGAACGTATCTAAAACTTAAACAGATGCTATAGACTCTGTTACAGACTTGATGTCATTAAGAAAAAAGACATTATCCGTTTGCAAATGTCCTTGTTGGTGGTAGAGGTTGAAATCTCCAATCTGAAATGTGCCGTAGAGCTCAACTGTGAGGTTCCACAAGTGAAATTCATAATCTTCATAATCTGAATCGAGGATGATTTACCACGAGCTATGAGATCGTGAGACGATGGTATATGTTCCTGTAGAAGCAATATGATATCAAAACAAGTTTTATTTGCAATGTCATGGAGAAGTACTAAATTACTAGTATTATTGTAGTTCTTTCACTTTTAAATAATTATGTACACAGTCTAGTACCTTTGCCTTATTTCAGTTTATACTCCTCGTTCAGTGTTTTATGGTCATGTAGTTTGTTGGCTTGTTCCAGTTTTAAAGCTACTAATAAAAGGGTTTTCTGCATCATTAATAGTGGCGTCATAACAGGCGAATAGATCTAGAAGCAGTTTGATGATGAGCTCGTATGTGTTTGCAGACGGGGGTCTTTTTCTCCCGTGCTTACTGTGCTGAGCAGTGCGTCGTAAACGGCGTTGACAAACTTGGCGTTGACTCCCGAGTCGTCTATGGTGTTAAAGGATCCGTTCGCCTCTCGCTGGGAAAGGACGGAGGACACAACAATGAGGAAAGAAGGAGAGAGCATGAGGAAAAAGCAGGAACAAAAATGCTTTCCCACAGTAAAACGGTCCAGGCGTCTGGTGAAATTTTAACAGCATCTAAAACAGTTTTCTCACAACAGGCATTCTGCTGAGAGCCAGACTGTGTGTGTGTGTGTGTTCTACCTTGAAGGCAGCGTTAATTTCTATGAAGGAGTCGAAGGTGGTCAGGTAAAACTCTCGGACCTCCTTCCAGTCACCTGATTGGACGGCGCGCTCCATGTCCTCCCTGGTAACATAAACACATACACACAATGCTTAAAAAGACAAACCAGACCCGGCTCCAAATGAACTTAGTATTTGTTTTACTGTGTTTTTAACATTAAAAGTGAGGTGGTTTAGTTTTATGGGGAGAGCCGTCTTAACGTTTTGGGACTAACAACTCACTGAAACTCCTTGGTGGTCTTGGTACGCAGGGGGATGATGGGGTCGGAGGGGAACGGAGCTTTGACCTCTGGGGGAAGAGTGTCAATGGAGAGCCGCTGCTTCTGACGAACATCGCTGCAGATCGGAGGCAGCTCTCTCCCTGGGTGAGAAAAACAGACAACAAACCACTTATTAATCCAGTGCAGCAGGGGGGACATGTTCATTCCAACACTTCCTACAATTAAATGAACATGATCGACTGTGACATTGACGTTTAAAATGCCTGCTGCATATCAAATCAAGCGCTTCGTAAACTAACAGACAGCCACCAGGAGGTGATCGGGGTGTTTTGACTTCACTTTTGGGGTCATGCCGCTGTGCTCGCACTCAGCAGTGTCAGTCTGCCAAAGACTCTGAATGTTGAGGTTTTATTATGAGGTTCGACTCTCAGCTTTTTTATTGTTATTTTAATCTGCTGGCTTTATGTTTAGCTTTTCTTTTAGTCATTTTGCTCATCAGAACATGTTTGACAATCACTAGATTTATGGAGGATGAAAACATGATTCAGCAAACCATTAATAAATCAATCAAACAACCAAAGCAGAGAGCACTTTCATCGACACATCAAACTGCTGATGCAAAAGAGCTTTCAATCAAAGACGGAGGGGAAAAGCGTCAAATTAGCTTAGCAAGCAAAACGGAGGAATTGTTTTTACTGAACCTATCTGCAAACATTTTGCGTTGTAGAAGTTATATACAGCAGGACAAATAGAGACAGAAGGACAGACAGCGAACGATATTCAGGCTGAGACAGCGATGTCATTGATGATGTTGCTTCCTCACACTCCAGACCATCTATTCATTCTGTATATAATTAGCCCCCCTTTGTCTCCGTCTCCACAGTAACAATAGTCACCAGCAGGCCTGTCCAGGTGCATTGTGGGTGCATGGACAGATTGCACCAGCAGATAAAAGGGACACAGGTACAGAGGCAGACAGATGGATACATGACAATGAGAGCAGCTGTTACATCACAGGAACCCTGATGTTTCTTTTTGTGTGAACAGTGGAGGTGTTTTAGACTGAGGGTGGCGCTAGAGAAAAGGTCATGGGGTCATTAGAATCAAAAGGAGTTCATCCTTTAGGGAGCATGAATGGAAATGTCATGTGAATCTATCCAGTAAATTCAGAATTTATTTAAGTACAAGTATTGGTTTGATAGTGTTGCCAGAGGAAAGGTCAGAGAGGTTCAATTGTTTTTTGTATTATTTCGTGGCATGTTGTGATAAACCTGGCCATGAAATGTATTCATCAATTTAGCGGATGGAAGCAGATGGAAAAGTGTCGTTGCCATAGTCGGGCCTCTAAGAGGACACGACGAGAGACAAATGGAGCTAATGAGAGCAGGAACAAGGAGAAGAAAATGCTCTTAACTCCCCTCCTCCATTTGTTGCACCCTTGTCCTCTCTCCTCCTCCATCACTGCTTCATAATTACCTCTGCTTTGTCAGCTGGTGCGTCACCAAATTGAGTCCTGACAGCAACAAGTACCGGTCGCCATGACACCCTTTTATTTGGAATAGTCACCTTCAAGACCTCTGAGGACGTCCTCCTCCTCCCTCTGCTCTCCGCTGTCTTTCATTAAAGTTTACTTCAACAAAGCCTTTGATGTCTTTTGTCTGTTTATCTCCCTCAAGTGTTGCCATCAAGTATACTGTCCATTCATTATTTTTTCCAGCTGATGCTTAATGAATGAAGCAGTCCACAAACATCAGACTGAAGATTGCCCGATAACCATGTACGTCCATCCAGTATGATGAAAAAACAAATCAGGACTTTTTCTTCTAAAATGCAACAAGTTCATTATAAGAAATCCAGTTAATTAAGGAACAATTCACAGTTAAGCTCAAACACTCACTAAAGGAGTGGTCCTTATTTTATTGGGGTTACATGTTCACTTAAATAACAGCAGCAGATAAAACTCAGCCACACTCCGGTGCCGTTGACTGGGTGATACGAAGTTGTTCGAGGTGGCAACGAGGCCATGCAATGTGTATTTTACCCATTTACTTACACCGTGCATTAAAATGTGAACTGTATCTGGATACATTATCTGGATGCCAGGTGTAGATTCATGCAAAGTGTTCTAACCTTTAGAAACCCTTCAGAAAAAAAGAGTCAGAACTTATGTGGACCTGAATGCAACTGTATCAGCCAGACCAGACTGAGGTGGTCGGCTCGCTTTGTGATCAGATCTCCGTCATTCTACAAACCTCGAATGTCTAATTCTTTTTCTCTGAGCAACGAGGAAGTTGGGGATGTATGAAGGACAACCAAACCAGGAGCATGGCAGTAGATGACCTTCAAATGTGCCAGAAAATGTTAAGGAACAAGACAGAAAATAGATATATGCAAACCAATCCTGCTATTTTCTCTGTATGCAGTCACTTTATCCTGCTGCAGTGCCCCAGTGTTTTAATATTTGACCCTACCATGCTGGAATTTGATGCCAGTGTTTCTAGAAAAGGTGTTTTTTGATCTTGAAATGAAAGTCAAGACGGATCTCTGCTCTGCTCAGCCTCAGCACACAAAACCAAATTTGACAATATTAAAAGGAATTACAAACCTCCTGTAATACTTTACAGATGAAGTAGCAAATTGTGGTGATTATCCAGCAGGCCGGATGGCTGTAACAGGCCCGAGGAATGCCACACTATCTTATGTGTGTGTGTGTGTGTGTGTGTGTGTGTGTGTGTGTGTGTGTGTGTGTGTGTGTGTGTGTGTGTGTGTGTGTGTGTGTGTGTGTGTGTGTGTGTTGAGTGTTTTTACTTTCATATGGTTTTCATTTGGGGCGGAGGTTTGCATAATTATTCTGGCATCAGTAGCCGTGGTGACAAAGCGGGCTGGTGAGCACTCCGCCGGGTCTGCGTTCTCACGGCAGTCAGAAATAACCTCGCCTTTCAACAGGAAGCAACGTGCACTTTTATATCAAAACACTGACGACAAATAAACAAAATAGAACCTCATGACATGTCCCCCCCCCCCCCACACCACCATCTCCTTTCTCTGTAGCAGTGACACTTTCATGACGGATATTTTTGATTTTCCAAATTTCCTTTTCAGTGAAACTGAATTCTATCACACTAAACTTTGATTTTTCATGAAACATACTGAGCGGCGAGATAACCCGAACACCTTTCAGCAGAGACTTCTTCTTGAACCATGATGTTGAAATGGCAGAAAATCCCCCAAAAATAATCTTATTTTCAGTTGAAACCTGAATCGCCCCATAAAAAGCGGCTGTTACTTTCTAATTAGAAGTGTGATCCTGTCATTTTCTGCGCACTGCGAGACCAACTGGAGAACATGGACAGCTTTTCTTCTTCTCCTCTTTTTCCTGAAACCCTTCCATTTTGGAGACACGAGTCGCTGCGCCGATGTCGTCGCTAGCAGCTCAACATAAACAGTTTGAGCCCATACATCAAGCATACTGTAAATAGAGGAAGTAACACATCATTACCTCCTAGACGAGACAGAGAGCACGGCGAGAACAAAGAGAGTGAACGCACCGCACTGACATTCAAACTGCAGTTTGGTGACGTTGAGCTGCTTTACTGACTAACGTTTGCTTTGAAATGAACTTACATGGAGGCAAATGAGAAAGTACTGACATAGCTTGTTGCACAACTTGAAGAAAAAGTACATTGGGTATGAGAAATTGCAAATGCAAACTTTCAAATGCTGAAAAACATACTAAAATTAGGCGATGACTCCTTTCCCTCTGCCAGTAGATGAGTTCGCTTTTCTGTATCTCTTTTTTTTCTGGTGTATCACGTTTCGACGTCACCAACACACCAGTAAATACTATCAAACAGTAGAAAGCAGCATGGATTTCATTTTTGTAACTTTTTTACTCTCCTTTCAAACTCGGTGCAGACTAATTTGGATCAATGTTTGAGCACCGCTCGGGCAGAGACGGGCGGAATTTGTCGCTGAAATGACAAAGAAAGAGCTGGAAAAGGGGCGGAAATTGATGTGTCCACCGGGGTGTCATGTTTCCATCAGTGCCGACCGGAGCTGGAGCCGATTAAACACCCGTGACTTCTGCAGAGTCATTTTTCGCGGGAATGAATGCCGATTGTAACCTTTCCCGCTGAAGATAAAAGCCAGATGTTAGTTGGTGTTTTGGTTTTTTTTGTCCAGTGGGAAAGGGGCTATACAGTGTATCCGTGCTTCTTCTTTTTCTAACACAGATTACTAATGATAAAAGCGGCACTGCCAGTGGTGATCAAAACATTTTCAAAAGTCACCTTAAATGAATCATATTAGTGGTTTCATTTGCAGCTAATGGACAGAAAAAGCTACTGAAGCCTTCATCAGAGCACAGGTGAGATCAACAAGACCAAGAGCTACAGAGAGAAAGAAGTCTGTCCATTAGATGCAAATTAAACCAGTAAATATTATTGTGAAACTTTTTACATTTGCCTTTAGAATGTTATTTTTTTTTGTCTTAAATCTGGTTTTGTGAAATATAAAACTATGACCTGAGGTGCACTTGTTTCCTCCCATGTCTTCCCGTGGCAGCCAAAGCCACACCAATACACACAATATTGCTTCAGGCAAGTTCCAAATACGAGAGAAGGAGAAGGATAAAACCTCTAGTCTCACATTTCCTTGAACAAGCATAGCATTTGCCAATGTGATTATTTTGTGTGTGTTTTTACATTAGTCATAGTGTTTCAGGAAATTTCAGTGTTGAAAGCTGAACGTTAGAATAAGACATTTTGTGGGTTGATTTTTGATAGATGAGGTCCTCTTGTAACAAGTACAACAAACATGCCTCTAGTAACCAGAAGGGAGGAGAAAAATAAAAATGAGCTGAAATTTATTTTGAAAAACAAAAAAAAGAATGAACTGCTCTGTTTGAGTTGTGAGCTCACCATGTCTGAGCCACTGCGTGCCAGTCAGGGTGCCCGTCATGCCGCCAGAAAAGCTCCGTCCCCCTGCGTCCCTCCTCTGGCTCAGTGTGGAGATGAAGGTGCCCAAAGACGGAAACGGCTGCTTAGCTCCTCGCCCAAAACCCTGCCGCAGGAAGACAACATCATCACCACGAGGAAAACACAATTCTAAATGTAAATGTGCTGCAATCTATTTGTACTAATCTGCCAAGATATCCACTTACAGTATATATGTGATAAGCCAACAATATCAATAATACTGACACTATTATTGATATTATTGATAATTCTAGAAATTCTCAGAAAACGCAACATTTTGCATTTTATTCATAACAATAAATGAGGCATGAAATGAAAGAATGAACGCCAATGCAAACTTGTAAAATTGTTTTGCTCTAGCTACAATTACTAATATATTCGCTAAAGCGACTCTCTGCATTCCTCAGATATTGAGGTTTCTCACCAGAATGGGAACTCCTTAAATCAATCCAGACTTTCAGCTGCATTAATAACAGACAATGACAATATAATAATAACTGAACCGATCGAACATAACATTTACTGAATGTTCCCTGAGATTAATCACCTTCTGGTCTCTGCAAGCTGCAAGAAGAGCCACAAGAGGACGTGAAGAGGAGAGGAAGGAGGGATTTACAGGAAGGAGGAGAAAATGGAAATTATACCACAAAAGGAAGAGAGGGAATGAGGTAAGGTGAGGCATAGAAAGGGAGATATGAGAGTGAAAGAAAAAAAGGGCGGAGAAAAAAATGGGAAGAGAATGAGAGGAAGGAAGATAAAGACGGAAGGAAGGGAGGAGAGCAGGGAGGGAGGATTAAGAGAGGGAAAAGAAAGGAAACTGACGTATAAGACAGGGAAAAATAAAGATGAGGAATGAAAAGGGGAAGACAGAGAAAAAACATGAAGGACTGAAAGAGAAGAGAACACGAAGGAGGGGAAGTAAAACCAACGTAGATGGAGAACAGAGCGCATACAGCAGGAAGAGAAAAGGAGGGATGAGAGGTGGAGGATGAGGAGGTGGAGAGATCAACAGATGCACAGCAGCCGCTCCTGACAGCAGCAAAGACACACACACACACACACACACACACACACACACACACACACTCCAGCAGTGATGTGTTCATAGGCTGCGGAACAGAAGGAGCAGAAAGACGGTTAATCTGCCGTTCAAAATGATAGCAGGACCAAGCACATACTTTCTATTGTTTCCATGACATTATATCGTTTTCCCTCTTGTGCACGGCAACACAGAGAGAGAGAAAACAAAGGAAGGTTTGTCTTCGAAGAAACAACCTCCGACAGCAACAGGTTGTGTTTTCAGAGTCATGACGTAACATACAAAGAGACATAAGCTACACTACACAGACACACATGCATCTCGTGTCTTTGAACAGAAGCTCCATCTGTCTGCAGAGCACTAATGAGATGCAATAGTGAACGCATGAACACGTGCACGTTTACAACTGAGCCAGTGGTCCCTTTATTATGACCTAAATGTACAAGATGCTTCTTATTTCTTTCATTTAAATGTGAAATGACTCATTGCACCAACTCTACGGATGGCAATGTAGGTTGGTCGGTCCACCACCTTCTTGCAAACACCACACCATGAGGTTGACATTTCATGGTGTAAGTGAAAAGCATTGGATGAGCTGCCATGAGATTAGTTACAGATATCAATGTTACCCTCAGGATGAATTGTCTTTTCCATCTAGCGCCATCATCAGATCAAATTGTCCAATACTTTGTTTCATGAGCGAATGTCACTGTGAGCATGTTAGCATGCTGATGTTTAGCATTTTGCTTTAAGTCCCTCTCTGCCAAAATACACAGCCTCACGGGGCTGCCTGCGCTCTGCTGACTTCTGGTCATGTTCGCCTCACGTCGCTTTGCTAAATCCTTGCACCTATGAGGGACGTGTGCATAGTAACACTCCTTTCTCGGTGAAGCCACGGAGCAGCCACATCACACTCTTCTCTCTCCTAAACTCTTTCATCACCAACATCACGGCCGGCTGATTGACAGGCGATCTCTGGGAAACGTGGAGCAGAGACACCACAGTGATGACAACACACACACAGAGGCTACATCCAAATCAGTCACGGTTTGGTTTTCATTGAGGAAGAATTGGCTGTGGACAAATATTACTCACAGTTTTCCTCGATGAAATAAACACATCTGACAACTATTTTTTTTTTTTGTGATTTCACTATCTGTCATTAGACAGACAGAACTGCAGCTGATGAGCAGGTCTACGTAAACATGACGACCAGGTATTTACTGAGACCAGCAGCCGGTTAAATACGTGTGTTAATAGGCGACCAGATTTGAGCCGACTCTGGCTCCTCCGTGGCTGCCAGATTTGACTAGATTTGGTTTGGGTCTGCAGATGTTAGGTTGACAAATCAGCCCTAGTCCGCAGCAGTCAGGCCTGAGACGACTCGTAGAATTGATCTACAAGTCTGGGATGAGTCTGGCAACTGGGTTGTGACAGATTTAGGCCAGCACTGGTCCCTTTGGCTTTCTCTGTGTGTAAAAGACAGAGAATAATACCACGAATAGTCACAGAACCAGACTGAGCAAAATAATCAAGTCAAAATATTGGAAGTCTGGAGAAAATCTTGTTTAAGAAAATTGAATTAATGAGATTATTTGTAAACCCTGTGGCAGCCTCTTGAAACAGCAGCTCTGGTTTAATATCTTAAATTCTTCTATTTTGATTGGTCTGCCATACAATGACGGACCTTTTTTGATCCAACCTTTGAGCCTTAATCTCTTCAGACCAGCTCACGGAGCCAGAAGACGTCTGAGGAGGAATCAGAGAATCAGTCTGACTGAAGTCCCAGAAAAAACGAGCTGCAGAGGGAGAGCGCATGCAGCCACTTTATTGCATTTCCAGACACAACCAGAGTCGGTCTGAGCAATGACAGACTGTTTATTGGTCAAAACCGTCTGATCTGCACATTCCTGCTGCCTGACACTATGGAGATGACATCAACCAGCCAGCCTGTAACCCCGCCAGTCTGCTCCGAAAGTGACACCGAGAGCCAAACGTAAAACGCACCGATAAACAGCCCAATACTCAGCTCCCTGCTATGCATTTAAAAAACACTGCTGGAGAGCTGAATATGTCAGGAGTCATTATGTAAGACAGCTGCATCACTTTTTCCACGGGGAGAAAACTACAGTTTTTCTTCAGTTTGCTGTCACTTTATGTCCACTGCATGTTAATGTTAACAATTCAAAAGATTACCAGCAGAATCAGTTCAATGGCAGATATGTTATTATAGAATGATTTGGGATGGAGTGAGGGACTTACATTTGATTATAAATGTGTAATAAAATGCACATAGATATGACCGTGTAGTGCTGTTGAGCCCAACTCCCTAATTAAAGAGAATTAGCGAGGTAAAAGTTTAGCATCATTCATTCAGACTTCATGCTGCTGGTATCACACAAGGTTAATAATTATTCACCAATCATATGATGGTGCTTTCCTTATTTTTTTAATGATTAGTGTTTACTAAAAATAAAAATGTTTTTGTGGTTGAACTGTGTTTTTTTTATCAATTATATTGATACGTTGCCTTTTGCACCATTTCTGCAATTTTTAACAATATTTGGATTTATATTCTTATTGTTATTCCTAATTTGAAATAAAGAAAAAATAAGAAGTTGCACATTGGATGCCAAGTTACTGTTCTTTCCCCACTGTGAAGTATACTACTACGTTTTAAACACAGAAAAAAAAACATTTTCTGCCCAACAGAGAGAGCAATTCAGAAGAAAATCTTTTTTGTTTTTGTTTTAAATAAATAAGGAGAAATGCAGTTTTCTTACAGCAGGAGCGGAGCTGTTGTAAATTGGTGGAAGCCTCTCTCTTTCCCTCTCAACTCCTGACAGCGCAAAATGATCTCCATCCATCCTCTTGGTGTGGAAGAGAGGAAAAAAGTTGTTGTTTTTTCCCCCTGGAAAGACTCAGTCCTCTACAGCCTCTGTGTTTCTGCTCCTCACAGGGCCGCACATGTTTTTACCAGAGCCAGTCTGACCCCGAGCAACCCGTCTGTGTGCTCAGTTTGCCCCGTTATTTCATATAAATCAGGGAGATTCACATCCTTGAACAAACGGAGTGAAGTCTACCTTCGTCGGACAGGTGGGCTCTCTGTTACGCGCACAGTCTGACGCGTAAACGTCTCCAAAAGCTGCACGTAAAGTCTCCGGTGGAAACCTTAAAGAGCGTGGAGTTTTGTTCGTTTCAAAAGAGTTTGTAAAACACGTCCAGGATGAGCTGCTACCCGCTTCTTCTTCTCCTCCTTCTGTCCCTCTCTGCGTCGTCTGTCGGGGAAGCTGCAACGCTGCGGGCCGGCGCCATGTTTGGAGGAGGAGGAGGCGCCTGGAGAGCAGAGCCTGGAGACGGCAGCGCCACTCACACACGCACACAGAGAGAGAGAGAGAGAGAGAGAGAGAGAGAGAGAGAGAGAGAGAGAGAGAGAGAGAGAGAGAGAGAAGAGAGAGAGAGAGGGGGGGGGGGGGTAACGGGAAATGGGAGCTTTGGATTCACAATAAAATAGGGAGACTTATAAAAGAAAGAAAGTAAAAATAAAGGGAAAAAAATGTTAACCAAACCTGTTAAAACCCAACTGCACTGAAGAAACAAAACAAAAAAAAGATAATACATGCAAGAATACAAATTTCTAAAGGATGAAAGCCCATTCTGCCAAGAAAAAAATAGATGCAATGTGTTAGAAATTCACCCTACAGTTTTTAGTACCAGGCTGTAAACATGTCTACTTCTGCTGTAAAGTTGAGCATTTAACATGGAGGTCTGTGGGGATTGACTCACTTATAGAGCCTTTAGGTGGCCATTTGATGAATTGCAGATGTTGGCAGTTCCGCGTAGTCTTCATTTGTTAGCCCTGGAGGTTGCCACTTAGTAGTCACAAATGGAGTCTGGCGGCTTCGAAGAGGGCATTAACAAGTTTCACTTTCAGTTTACTGTATAAATCTTTGTCATGACTTTTATTTTGACAGTTGTGTGAGGAAGTGATGAGCTGTGATTCATTCTGCCTTGACTCTGTGGCCCTGCAGACTCTGCGTCACTGCTACAATTTAACTTCTGTCCATAATTAGTGAGCAACAGGATCCGGGCTGCAGGCCAACTCTCACTGAACATTAAGAAACTGAAGGGCCCCTGATGTCGCAGATGTGTGTGTGTGTGTGTGTGTGTGTGTGTGTGTGTGTGTGTGTGTGTGTGTGTGTGTGTGTGTGTGTGTGTGTGTGTGTGTGTGTGTGTGTGTGTGTGTGTGTGTGTGTGTGGTTTTAAAGTTGAGATCATCTGAACTCTCTCATCTGGTTTCCTAAAATCAGCTTCAGTGTTTCTGCGGGTCCTAGAAAAGCCTTGAGGACAGATTTAGATGATATTCTTGTAATGACAGCTTTCCTTTTTTGTTGTTCAGTTTTATTTTAAGACCAATAGAAAGTTGAACCTCTCCGCCTTGTTTAATACAAGGATTCAAAACGTTAGAAAGGCCTCAGCAACTTACCTTAATGAGCTAGAATGGCTTTTTTTTGTACAACCAGGAGCACAACGGAAACAAGCAACATCTGTCGTGTCTTTGTCAAAAGTGACTTTTTGCTTTTGTGACAAGCAGATTGCCGCTGAGGGAAAAAGCTGTTTTTTTGTAGCAAAACGAACTCTCATTCATTCTTTTTAGAAAAAATTGTAAGCATCAGCTTTTTCTAAAATTGGTCCAGTCCAGCCGTCAGGTTGAGCTCTGTTTGTTTTTGCAGCTCAGACTGTTCTGCAGCAGTCGGTCCGTGTGGTGTGTTACTGTAACAGCAGATGTGTTTTGCTTCACTTTTTATGGCGTCTGGGCCTCAAACTCTCAGTCCAGCCTCTCTGTGGTCCTGTGCACCTGATGTGGAAACACAAAGCCTGCTGGGAGTTTTGGCACGTCGTTTAATATACAGCACCTCGTTCCTGAACAGCGTCTGTAGTGAACGCGCTTATCGTGTTGATGTTTTACAGTTTGGATATTCCTTTTCCTACATGAAAAGAGAGCTGGGATTCAAACCTGCGTGTTCATCGTTTAATCCCGGAGGATCGCGGCACCAGGCACTGTAGCATTATGGGCGTCTTATGTAAGAGCAGATGGGCCACGGCTGACTCATGGATTTATGGGCTGCGGGCTTCTTCTGCAAACACGTCCAGGATGCCTCACAAGAGCCGGGGAACCAATGCATGAGTCAGGAGGGGAATAAATAAATAGGTGAATGAATGAACGAGTGAATTAATGACTAAGTAGCCGAGAGGCCAACCGAAGAATTGCTTATTTGATTTTCGGCTTTGACACATGTACAGTGTGTACTTGATGTATTCCAACTGAGAACATTTCAGCAACTTTCCAACAGAGACTGGAAGGCTGCTGGTTAACTTTCTTGCCCCCGAGCAAGGCATTAATTCTCCACAAACCCTCCAGGGGCACAATGTTGACCTCTGACCTCCATGAAGGAAAGCAAATTGTAGCTCCGTCTGATTTTAGGGACAAAACTGTTTCCCTCAGAAGACCAAAGATCTCCTTCCCAGACAAAACGTTCCTCAAACAATTAATCCATTTCCAAACCCCCGAGCCTTCTGCTACGTTCCAGACAACACGAAGGTCGGAATTACTCCAGTTGAAATTTCCAACCTCCGACCTCCAAGTGTTCCAGGTGCACGACAGCAAACACAGACACAAACCATGGCTGAGCGTGAGTTTCTTTGGTAAGTGTACACGCAATTGAACTCTCACCAGAACAGCCTCCACATTTGGGGGGCTTTTTTTGAACATGTTTCCCGAATACTTTTTCTGCAGAGAGGATTACTTTCACAGATTGTGTATTTTGACATCAGTTTACAAGTAGGAACTCTGACTTTGAGTGGCATTACATTGTACTTTTTCTAGTAGGAAATGAGAAATGTTCAAGGTCCGAATTTGTATGGAGCGCAGCATTACTGTGTAGTAAGGTGCTGGTAAATTTGATGCCATTTCCTCCTCATGTCTGTGACAGTGAGTGTTCTTAGACTGAGCTGAACAGTAGTTGGGACGACTATAGGACCCGTTGGCAAAGAGGAAACGCTGCAGTATTTTTAACCCACACAAGCATCAAAGCTGCTGACCTACACAACTTTTTTTAAAGTCTGGGCACTCCTGGAGAAAATTGCCGTAAAGAAAAAAGAAAAGAAAAACAGAACCCTGCCTCCGGATTTTCCACCCAGATCCTAAAGAAGGTCCTGCACAAGAAAAGTTAAAGATGTAATCAGGACGGACACTGAACCTCTGTCTCTTCTCTGACACATTTATTTGACAAAGTCACAAGTAATAAGGATGAAAACACAATAAATCTTCAGTTTCTGCTGCACAGAAAAAAATATTAATAATAACAGACGTAATGAATTACTACTAGGAATAACATTTTGTTTAATCTCTTCTGACGCCAGTAAGAAGTCTAGATGTCAAGATTAAAACTGGCCTGAATTTATATGAAAAGTGAAAGAAAAGTAATTTAGGTTACATTTAACTTATCAAAGATGTGGAAACCTCTTTTGACCTACAAACCTGCTAATAAGAGGGAAATGAGCTGAGCGGCCTCTTGTTGTTAACGTCATGTGAGACCTTCAGTCACTTTATTTGAATCCTTTTTTTTTACCGTAAGAAATTTGTGATTTTTAAAACGTGTCGAGTACAGATGCATGCAGGGAGATCCTCTGTGCGAGAGAGCTTGATGCAGAAAACACGAGCAAGTGAATGAAACACATACTGTGTGTCAGATTTAGAAAGGGGAAAAAAGCTGAATAGAACATGAGCAAATTGAGTAACACATTTACTTTTAAAACATTTGTGTGGTCTGTCCATCCACTGTGACCACTGTCCATTTGCACTGATGTGCGAAGACAGAGGGAGAGGCATCAGTAGTCAGGAGGAATATTTGGTTTGTTTCATAGCAACGCCTCAAACTGTGGGAGAGAGAGAGAGAGAGAGAGGGAGAGAGCAGAACATCTGGGAGAGAGAAGTAGAATCTTCTTTTCAGACCACTTGGCAGCAATACACACACGCCTTTCCTCAAGAACCAGAGTAGAGCGGGAGAGAGGTTACTTTAGTTCAACTGAGAGCCAGAGACAGAGTGTGTGCACATGCTCGTGTGTGTGTGTGTGTGTGTGTGTATGAGAGGGAGAGAGGGAGAGAGAGAGAGAGAGAGAGAAGAGGAGGGTGAATGGTGCACACATTTCCTGCACTTGAGGGTGTGTTTCTGTATCCGTTCAGAACGTTTCAGTACACAAGCGTCTGAGCAGCACTAAAGGAATGAAGACATTATATTGACAAAATGTATGTATGAGAAGAAAAAAACTGACATGCAACACACAACAAGCAAGTAAATGTAAAGCAACAGGAGAAAGGCTGCTGGAATAATGCAAGGCAGGACATGTGTGGGAAAACCATTAATAAAGGAAACAAAGAATAACAAAGGATAACAAAGAATGACAAAGACAATCTTTTGCATGATTTTTTTTCCTGTGAATGTCCCTTTTTCTATTCTTCTTGTCGGATTTGAATGAGGGTGACGAGTCTTTATTTGTCTAAGTAATCAAACTTCAATACAAATCACTTGTCATGTCTTCTCTCACCACAAGAGGCCGCCGTTACCCATGATTCACACGGTCTCCATTCTTTTCAGTTATCACAGTTAATTACCATACAGTTGTAATTACAAGCTGCAACATGACTGTTGGTCAATGAGACTATTGTCAGTTTCTCCCAGTGGGTTTAAACCATTTTCGTGTCAAGGACCCCAGAATTAATACACATTAGCACCCAAATTTGATAAGATTTCGCTTCAGGGACCTCAAGTTGAAAACATTTTTGGCTGTTTAAGAAGTTTCAAGGTTGTTTATTGTCAAGTATTCAAAAGTTCAAAGTGCTCCCTGTTTGGGTGGGTAAAGTCCATTTTAAGATTGTAACCAAACATTCAATTGTATGTGTTTGTCAGTGTAGCTCATGAGCCTTGTGGATTTTTTAATTCAGATAAAGGTTTTCAATAGATATGTTTATGTTTGTCTGGATTCATTTGTCACGTGTTTGTCTGTTTGTGAGTGTGTGTTTGTGTTTTTGTGTGGGCATGTTTTTAGAACTTAAATCTGTTTACACAGAGACATTGTGGGGACTCGCCTTCCTTATGGGGACAGACTGCACGTCCCACTAAAGTAAAGCATTAAATTAAAGGGTGAAGACTTTGTTCTGAGGTTAGGTTAGAATAAAGTAAGTTTTAGGTAAAAGTAATCAGTTCTGGTTTGGGTAACACTCCAGCAAATTGATTTAATTCAATGTAATGTCCCCCAAAAGTCATGAAAACGTGAATATGTGTCCGTGAAGGTATGGTTTCATGACTTGTGTGGACATAAATCTGTTTACACAGTGACATTGTGGGGACTTGCCTTCCTTATGGGGACAGATGCACGTTCCCGTAAAGTAAATCACTTAATTTTAGGGTAAAAACGTAGTTTAAGGTTAGGGTGAGGTTAGGTTTAGATTTAGGTTATGGGTTAGGATTAGGAATAGGGTAATAGCGGTTATGATTAGGGTAAATCTCCAGAAAATTAATATAAGTCAATGTAATGTCCCCAAAAGTCATGAAAACATGAATGTGTGTGTGCTCTTGTCTTTATGAGAACCAGTTTGAGTTTTGACTTTGAGGCTTTTAGAAATAAGAAATTAGGATATTAGGGTTAAGGTTAGTGTGTCAACTAGGATCCTCCAGACTACAGTAGAACAAAATGTGTGTGTGTGTGTGTGTGTGTTCTTGTTAGTGACATTTACTGCCTCACATTACCACCTATTTACAGCCTCCTGCTGCTGTAGAAATATGATCTAATTAATCACACACATCAAACTGCTCTAATGTTGGAGTCCAGTGTGTGTGTGTGTGTGTGTGATGCACCTGCTGGGCCATCTGTGAGACTGTGCTTTAAACACCGACCCATGTTTGATTCAGACTAATAGTAGGTGTGATTTGTATTCATTGGTACAATGAATGAGAAAATAATGAGACTAAGTCTGTACTTGGTGTCCTCATAAGTCCCCCACAAAGAGATCAGCAGGATTTTGCACACTAGCCTCCTTATCTTTACCATTATCACAAACAAAAGTCTTGATAACATATTCTCTTTGCCCCAAAAACTAAAATCAGTTACTGTTACACTTTTAACTCTATCTTTTTACTTTGTAATAAACTGCAGTGAGCTAAAGTTCTAGGTGAACACACTTCCATACATCCTTCTGACAATTAAACGGAAAGGAAGGAGATGAGCAGAGCTTGAGCCCAGAAGAGCTGTACAAGTTTTAAAAGGTGGAAGAATTGTTGCTGAAATACTTTTGTCACTCTATTTCTTCTATCTAAGAAATGCATAAACACATTTTTTTCCCTGATTTGACCTGCTCAAAGCCACACATTTCTAAATTGTTGATTCAGTTAAAGCTTGACCTTCTATTATGTTTTACTGTTACTGTACATTGAGATGCCATCATTGTGGATTTCTGAAGTTGCTCATGGGAGCAAAGCACATGCTGGTGATCATAAAACTACATGACTTTTTACAGTATGTTGAAAGGGTATTTATAGCGTGATATGTATACTGTTTATGATGTCTTGACCTGTAAACAGTATAGAGGTTAGCTGTACAATGTCAGCATGCACTGAGTGACTGCATCCATATGTCTCTTCACCATGTCTGACATTCTGATGTGTTTGAGTGTTGAAGTGCCGTTATTAACCAACAGTGGATTAAATAACCTCTGACTAAAAACACGTCTAAAAGGTAGAAACAAAATCTGATTGAATTAAATATCAGGGAACAAAGCTCATGAACTTGTTTTCTTAACAAGTGATCTTTACAGCTTTTGTCTTAACTTATTACGAAGTTCCATCGTGCCCAAATAAACTGTAAGTCAACACCTCCTTACTTTGTATGAAAAGTAAACTGCTAAACTGGTGTTGCTATTCAAATTATTCCCTTGTAGCTGGCGCCGCAATATCGGTGTATCAAGGAGAACTGTAACTCAACATTTCTGCGTATTGTTCCTATGAGCGTTGCTCACTGGACGTAAATACTGGAAAAGTGTTGGCAGACTTCCGCGTTTTTGGGCCCATAGATTAAGTATCTGTGAATCCCAGAAAAAAGTATGCGCTGTTTTAAAGTTGCTCTTTTTTAAATAATTGCTTCTGAGAAAAAGGCTTTTATGATTCTGCCGGAAGTTGCAATACCAAATTGCCACTACCATAAATGAATGGAATTTTATTTTTAGGCGAGCACAAGTTTAACATATTACATGTAAAAATCGTGAAATCTCACACTTGAAAATAATGAACACAGTTTGCCGTGAGGGGTCTGATGAGGATCCTGAACCAATACACTGATTCTGAAATTACACATGGCTGCTTCTTTTTATTGTCATTCTTCAAAGCTGTGAGTGCCACAAGCTAAATTCTACTGAGCTCCATTCTGTTGGGAGGCAGACATGTGACAGAAACAAACATCTCTAAACCCGGAGGAACGAAAACTATCTGCATGCCTATAAAACAAGTTGAAAGTTAACTTGCGTGAACGGTCTGACTTGTTGTATTCCCTCATGAGAGGAGAATGTTAATCATTCAACTCTTCCGGTATTTTTCCTTTCAGTCTGGGGATAAGATGCAGTCACGGGTGTTGATGTCACGGATTTCTTTAGCTGTGAATGTTCACGATGACGATGATTCACAGATACAGAATGCTGAGGGACGCGTGTGCAGGTACTGTATGTCCGACTGACATGTTCAGATCTTGTAAAGTGATCCAGTTATAGACGATTATGAAAAGACAGATCTCTGTCGCTGAAACCTGATAACGCAGCAGCCATATGTCAAGGCAAACAGCTCAATGTGTGGAGAGGACCGTAAAAGATACAACATATACACTCACTCAAAGTCATCGAGTACTACAGATTACACACTCGCTAGTCAGCATATGACTGGAAATCCACACACCCTTTTAACCTCTTGGATATTGGTATTTTGGCTTCAGGCATTGAATTAAATCCACTTAAACCCACTTTTTTGGATGCCCATTTGAAAATGATATATTATAATGATTCTTCCAAATTAAAATATAAAAATGAAAAAAATGAAAAAACATCTTTGTTGTGTAAACTCATTCTCATGTGGAATACTAATACTACATCTTCTCTATCTAAATTCACCATTGTTTATTTTTGGGTTGAGTTCAGGTATTTGGTTAAGGTTGGGATGAGGTATTAATAATCTACACAAAACACATTTTCTCATGACGTTGACTCAACATTTACGTCTAAAAGAACAGAGCTGTTTAATTACATCATATCTTGTTGCCTTTTGGGTTTAACTAGAGAAAAAAGTAGCTTTTGATAAAAATTCATCCCGATTCTTTATTGCAGAAGGCAGCAGATTTGCTCCAATAATGTATTGGTATATAGGGTTATACAGCCTGCCCTGCACAAAAGACGTCGCATAGATACTATTTGTAATTCCCATTTCTCCAAACAAGGACAACTATTTACGATTTCCATCTCTTCTCTTGATTATTTGATAAAAAAACATGTGAGATCCTGATGTGTTGATGACATTAAAAGAAACCAAAGATCAATTCAGGTCGGATATGAAGTCACTATGTTACACACTAACTGTTGACCAAAAGCACAGTATCAGTTCCTATCGGAATATTAAATATAATATTATTACATGGTCGCTCATTTGGTTGCAGCTTCAGTCAGAAACAAAAGCTGGATCAACAGACAAGAGCACAAAATAATTATTCTGTGATCATGAAAAATGTATAGCCGTATAGGTTGGATATTTAAGACCATGCATTTAGTGTCGAGACAAAGAGCACCAGTAAGTTACAGCGAGGTAGACTCGTATCTGTGTGTCTTTGAGTCGTGTGTCTTTGAGTCTAATGGGTTTTAAAGGAAGCACAAAGTGCAACAAAAGACTAAAGTGTTTAAAACTTCAATAATATAAATCCCCAATCACACACAAGTGCACACACACACACACACACACACACACACACACACACACACATACACACACACACACACACACACACACACACACACACACACACACACACAATGGCCTGCTCGGACAAAGTTACATGGGCGTGGAAGTAACAGCATATTTCACATATATACTGCATGCTGTCACACACCTGCTGCCATAAAACAGAGTCACACCCACCCACAGACACACACACACACACACACACACACACACACACACACACACACACACACACACACACACAGAGACACACACACACACGCACAAGGCACCGCAGATCACACATATAGAACACACACGCCTTTCTTTCACACTTTCGCTCATCTCCCTCTCCTTTTTCAGTCACAAAATCTTTATTTTCACACACACACACACACACACACACACACACACACACACACACACACACACACACACACACACACACACACACACACACACACTTCTTAATCATCAGGCTGTCAGACCATTATGTCATCTTTCTATTCCAGAAAAGCATGTGTGGCTCAGTGACACACACACACACACACACACACACACACACACACACACACACACACACACACACCACATTCTTGTCAGCATCTCGGATGATGAGATGTGAATATATTATGGTTTTTATTTCTGTCCATGGCTACTTTGGTCACAGTCTTTCTCTAACATTAAAACATATTAGCTGAAATATTTGAGTTGTATTTAACAGAGATTATGAGGAATTTCTGAGTATTGTAAACTGTATGTACAGTAAGTCACTACTCGTAATGATACACCGAACAAAAATAAACAAGACATCTAAAGGCAGCATTTGCATCTCTTTGCCTTGGAAAACCAGGCTAAACAAATCATCAAAGCTGTGGGTAAAGGTCACATGAAACAAAACCAAAGTAAATTCATGAAGAATAACAACTATGCTTCATTAAAAGTTGGGTAAAAAGGTAAACAAAGTAAATCCTTCCACAGGGGTCCTTTAGAAGGCATCGGCCCAGTATCAAATCAGCAGGTTCACAGGCCAGACTCATTTACATTTTGCAAGGACAGCTCCTTATTGAATCAGCCACAAGGTCCTTATAACACAATTCAAACTCACCAAGAGAGAGAGAGCACCTCTTTCAACTCTAAATCATCCTGCTGCTGCTGCTGCTGCTCCCATTAGGTTGCAGCAGAATATAGAGAAGCACTTTTGCATAATTCATTTCGGACACACAGGACAGAGAGCGATTCCTTTGAGACAGTAAACACCAACAACTTATACAGTTGGGGAGCACATGTAAAGGGTTTCCAGGTATTTGTTTCAGTTTATAACAAGTTCTCATAGATGTGCTGCACACAGTCCATCAGTCACGCATGTCCTTAACAGTCCTTAATCACGCGCTCGGCAGGCTCTCTCATGTACTGTATCCTCCGCCTCCTGAGCCCTCACACCCTGTTAAATCTGAAACACCTCTGACCTGCAGCCATCTGCAGTCATGCAGTCACTCCTCTGGCATCCTGACCGCCAGCTACAAGTACACCAACATGACATTCCCACAAATGGCTGTCGTCGTTGAGCCATGTGCTGAGTCAACTGCCCTGCTTGTCGTCATGACCGTCGCTAACACACTCCTAGTATGTCCAGCAAAACCCCCACACACGGGAATAGGCAAAATGAAGTCATGTCAGTTTAATGTATCAGAGAACCAAATGTGAGCCCCTTCTTCTGGGATGATTTCGGTGTCGAAATCAATTCCAGTTAGCAGCCAGCTCAGGGTCAGAGATGAAACATGGAACGAGCCCAAGTATGCTCGAGCCGATTCTGGTGCATCATCCATTACAAGCCTGACATGTCTCTGGCAACCACAAATGCCAGATTGAGGCCATTCTTGTATTGGGCCACTTTGGCCATCAAGGATGTATAACAAGGCTGCTATAACGGCAATCCTTCAATCATAGATATGTTCTAAAATTGTAATTTAGCACTTTTAAACACACACACACACACACACACACACACACACACACACACACACACACACACACACACACACACACACACACACACACACACACACACATTCATACATGCATGTCTCACAGATGGTCACACATAAGCTGAAGCAGACGCTTTGACATTAACTTACAGTTACACATGGGTCCGCTAACACACATTCATCATTTGCATACTGCAGCACTGTCACACAGAGTTATACATGACCTCACATACATCAAACACAAATGTCCAAAGTTAATCCTCACACCACGCCTACAGACGCAAATGACCTCATCCTCTTTTTAAAAGTCAAATTGGTCCTTAAATAGACAGAAGTACAAGACACCCACACACACACACACACACACACACACACACACACACACACACACACACACACACACACACACACACACCATCTCCTGTAATGTCACTTACAAAATAACTTACATGTTCATGTTATAAATAGCTCATACCTCATCCCACCAGTAGGATACAGTCATCTTTTGTTTGACCTTCAATCAGAATCCACTTAGAATCATATTTTATTCATTTCATCATTCAATCATATTGATTCACAATAGAAATTACTTGAAATAAAAGTAGATAAATATTTATGACCTTTGGTGACATCAGTTGTCTGTCACAAGTGCTACTGCAGAAGTCAAAGGCAAATATTAATAACACTCCCACTTAGGGATCAGCACGCCCAGCCCAAGAATACACACTGCCGCTAAAAGTTCGAGTTAGAGTCGGGTAGTCTGTGGACTAAATAATCAACACAAGGGCACTCGATTAAATGTAATTTTCATTTCACTTTGTCTTTGATATACTGTATTTTGCAGTGATCCAACAAACACAGTGTGAACATGCACTCGTGATGCCTCAGTGTCACACATGTCGGCCCTCTCAGCAGGATTCTGCTGGCTGCTGTTTCTCTAAGCAGACTGAGTGTCAGCTCTGCTCTGGCTACGGGACGTCCCGTGCCATCTGCTCTTGGCCCAACCTTTGACACATTGATATCTGTGTCGAGCGGTAGGATGGTCTCAGGGTGAAGTAACGTCATGAAGCTGCAACCGTGACACATACTTCCTCTGATATCAGAGTGTGGCAAGTTCCCGACAATTCCACTCAGGTTATCTAATGCGCCAAATGGAAATGTGCTTAAAATCAGGTGGATTGAAACATACTGGTTTGAGGCCACGTCAGGATTTTGTTGCCGACTTTAAGTATTCCAATGGGATTGCAGTGATTAGTGGATTTGCTCGGGTTGACGAAGTGACTTCATTTATTTTTCAAGTTGAGCTCAACTTTGGTGACCCTCAAATACGAACTGTTGACCAATAGACCCTTTTACAGTGGACGTCATCAAGAACATGCGCGTACATGTTGGCAGCTGAAGGGGCGTTCTCACCCAAGCCGACCAGACAAGTTAGCAAGCATTAAACATTGATCAGCATGATCGAGCAGGTGTTTCAGTTTAACGAGTTACTGTGTTAACTGGTGACTTTCAGCCGAATGTGTCAGTGGTTGCTCTTAGTAGATTACCTAAATGGTTGGTGTGGAAAATAAACACTGATGAGTATGTATTTTAAATTGATTAAAGGCTCTTACATGGACAGCTACAACAGCGGACGCATTCCGGTTGAGAGTCACCAGTGTTTAGGTTGCATTCACGATCTTTGGCGGTTAATGCCGTTGCATCAACTTTGCTAGTTAAGCTATTGCACTTTCTTGTACTTCCAATGCTAGCAAGCTAACACATCTGCTTCCTGAACTTGTTATAAAATCAATACTCTTACAAATAGCTCATGATTCTGTGTCAACACTCTCTTATAGATTATACTAAGGAGTGTATCCAAGGTCAAGAATGAACTTTAAATCTCACTGACAAATATGTTATTCATATGTATTATTCAGCTTTACACCTGCAGTAGAATCACACTGAGGATAATATATTCATAAAAGAAGGACGTGGCTGGATCCAAGGTTGAAGCTCAGCTGCGACTGCTGCTGTTGTCGGTCCACCTGAGCTGCAGGGATGAAACAAAGTCGTATCTCGTGCCAGTTACTGCTTGCCATCAGTGCCACTGATACCACTGCATTGTTTCTCTCTGTCCGGCAGACTGGCAGGAGTCCAGAGCTGAAGGACTCAGCTTCAGCCTCCAGTGTGATGTGACAAAGGATGTCTTTAGAAACTGGACTGAATTCAGTCTGAAGTATTGCTTTATCAGAACGGATCGATGTGGTTGTTCAGAGATGACTCTTGTTCACATATTGTTTTTTTAATTTTTTTAAATTTAGAAATAATAACTTAGTCTTGATTGAAGAAACTTGCATTATCTTCTGTTGCCTCCTAATTGTATGTAAGAAAATAACTAATGTGGTGTCGTGTTCTACGGTTGCTTTTTTGTGCTCTGATAATTTAATTATATTGAATGAATGGCTTGAATTTGCCACATAAAGACCATGAGATCTGGTTAAAAGCTCTGGAAAAAGCTCGTGAACCACCCTTGAGTTAAGTTAATCAATTTATTTATTCATGGCCGTGTTATTTGTTTTGTGTTGATGTTGAACTACTGTTTGGCTTATGACTGAGTAACCGTGTGAGCTTTTTTAGTCTGGTTTGTCTGTGCTTTGTTAGGAAATAGTGACAGACCCTGTTGTCGTTGCCACGTCATCAATACAAAGTGTCCCTTTCAGTCTTTCACCCAATCCTTTGTTTGAGCACCTGTAATGAATCAAAGAAGAAGTGAAACTCATCTGCAGCTTCACTGAACCAGAGGGCAGGTTGTGTTCTGACTACAGAGACAGAAACTCTCTCTTTCACTCCTTCACAGATGGAAACACTATTGCTTTTTTGTTGTTACTTTCAGTATTGATAAAGCTCATTATTACTCTCCACGCACATGCATAACAAAACCACACAGCAGAGAGAGAGAGAGAGAAGTTCAGACCCCCGCAGAAGGTTGATGAATTGCATTCTGGGAAAAGTAGAACGTGATTTACACAAAGCAGACAGAATTTTAAGGAAATTCAAAGTTTGAGTCATTCCGTACTCATAATTTGAACCACAAATTCTGTTTTGACTTTTGACGTGAGACCCAGCGATTTGTTGCATTTCATTGTTTCAGTCATTCTCGTGTACAGTGCAATGGAAATAAAGTTCAATCTAATCTAAAAAAAAAGGTAGTATTGGCAGTGACTGATGAAGTTGAAGTTGCAGAGCGATTTGATAGATTAAGGTATTTATACTCCAGCACGTATTTTTTGTTAACATTTAAGAAATCTCCTTGTGTAGCCTTACAGTTGGAAAAATGATCAATTCCATTGTCTATATGGTTATGTATTCTCCATCAGCCCCTTCTTTATTCAAGTTTTATTGGGAATGAGATATAAAAAAAGATATAAGACTTTTGTTTTTCATGGCTGCGTCATTCCATCTAATGGAAATACTGTAGACATCTTGTGCTTCATTTGATCTCAAATTCAGCCTCACATACTCTATCTTGTATGACACTTTGGGGAAATTGTATCAATCAAGATTTGTCTACTTTTGCCTTCCATTCACCTTTCATATAACCCCAGTGGGTTTTACAGTGTTGAGGATCACGGGGACCTGTGGCCGACATAACTGACATGAAAAAACAACTGCAAGGGCAAAGACCAACAGCTGGAAGGACGAGTGTGTGTGTTTGGGGAAAGCGTAAACATGAGCCTGTGAAGGTGTGTACAGTATGCATGTGAGTCTGCATTCACACAATTGTAGGTGTCAGTGTGGAACGGATGCTATGATCTACTGCAGTGTATATATAGGTCGTCTTGAGGTGTATTTGTGTGTGTGTGTGTGTGCACTTAGATTCCTTCCTGCTATTCTCTGTTCTCTTCATTTGGAAATTCAGACACCAACATTATTCACCTTGTGACATGGTTTAGTTAGACATACTCTCTGTCTAACCCTGCCCACTTAAAACATGTATGTGTGTGTGTGTGTGCATTAATATTTTACTGTCCCTTTAAAAAAATGACCTTAATCGATAAATGGTTGCATGTAATTGCTGATAATCATTGTCAGTCACCTCTCTGCAAGTGGCAGAGCAGCGCTCAGGTTTCCCTGTTATTGCCCTCATGACTCCCTGAGCTTTGAGTCACCAAAAACCAAAATGAGCAGTGACGGCTGAAAATAGGGATGGGAATGATTTTGGCCTTTTCAATGGAAAGAGATGCTCTGTCTCATGTATTGTGCAGTCCATGACAAGTGTTACATCATCTGTCAAGAGGGGGAACATTGAGTAAAACTATAAGGACACCTTTCGTTTGGACTTACTTCTTCTTCAAGCCTTCCGCCAGACACGTTTTAAATCATGGAAAACTCTGCTTTGATTAATATTACGTTTGAAGTGGTTTTCCCACTTTAAAACCTAAAACCTCTGAAAATACTCGGAGCGACACGTTTTGGCCTCTTGAATATTTTCTCTGCTAGAGGAAACATCGTAGAGATTTAGCCTCACATGTTTGACTCAGAGACTATAGCCGACATATTAGAATGGTAAGTGTAGTTAGCATCTTTTATTCGTTATTGTCCGTTTTTAGCTTTTAATTGGCAGTGGTGGTTGTGAAACATACACTATCTGCTATGACGTTCCAGTGTGCTCACATCTGCCGTTGTTTTGAAATGATATACGGAACAGGTATTACAAAATACCTATTCCTACACCTGGCTTCCCCTCTGATGCCCCTCATTTCGCCCTAGCATATGCTAGGTATAGAAAGCCCCACCCCGCAAGTTGACTGGATTGGTTTCTTAGGTATGTGACTCATTAAACCCTGACTGTCTGACTGTGTTTCTAAGACTTATTGGTACACTGCAGGGCAGAAATGCACAGCCATGAGGTTGACTGCTTATTTTCCTCATGTGTATATAAAAAAACACCATATGGACATATCAACAAGGTTAAAAACTTGATTTTCATTGTAGGGGGTCTCTCAGCGAAGATCTCGGATAGATATGATGTGTCAGACCCAGACAAACCACTGTTAGTTCTGTTAGCCACACCTTCAGATAGTGAGAGTGAACGCGATACAATCCAAAGTGCAGAGGCAGACATAAAAACAACCATCAACAGTAGAAAATCAACATTTAATCTACAGAGTTAGACAGGCAAAGTGAAGATATGGTCATACTTCATTTGATCTCAACAGGTTTTTAGGCACAGGGACAAACATTTAAAAATATCATATATAATAGCATATATTATTCTATGTAGCATAAAACCTCTTTACCATGACAACGTATGCACTTCATCATTGGCTGTACAAAAATACATTTAAATCTCTCTTTCTCTGCACATTGTGGGCATGTTTGTAATTGTGTTTGTCCAGGTCCTAATGTTTTCTAAGCTTGTTATGTATGTCTGCATATGTCTGTGTGTGTGTGTGTGTGTGTGTGTGTATATATGTATATGTATGTGTGTGTGTGTGTGTGGTCCTCTTCTTGCAGCTGTGGTTCAGCCAAAGTCGATTCGTGGGCGGTACTCAAGAACCATGGGATATGTCTGAGGGAGAGACAGAAAAAAACGTGAAACTGTTTCAGAGGAGACAATCTGTCTTTTTTTGGTCTTCAAACCGTAAACGTTCACCACACGGCTGCTGGAACACTGAGGGGAATAATTAGATACTGAATCACTAAAGCTAGAACATTCTGTGTGCAGGTTATCGTTTATTAAACAGGCTTTTGGAATCTTTTTTAAAAAAGGTGCAAGAACAGCTGTTACATCAACAACCTTTATTTTCAACCCAATTCCACATGACATGCTGAAACACACACACACACACACACACACACACACACACACACACACACACACACACACACACACACACACACACACACACACACACACACACACACACACACACACACACACACACACACACACACACACACACACACACACACACACACACACACACACACACACACACACACACACACACACACACACACACACACACACACACACACACACACACACAAATCTCTAGTAGTTAGATTTGCAGCCATGAGGAGTCAGACTGACAGAGCGAAAGACAGACCGGGCGACTCCTATTTCATCTGACGTCAAACTGCAGGTTTTCATGAATTCGGAGCCAAAGAAGAATGTGAACCCGTTTCCATTAAACTGCCCAGGATCGACCTGGCTCTGCTCTGCGAGGATAGAAGCCAAGTGTCTGATGCAGAAGAGCCATATATGAAGAAAAAAAAAAAAGTAATAAAAGGCTGCTGCTCGCTCTGCTGAAGCTCAATTGAAAAGTTTATCATTCGATATCTGTGGAATACAGAGGGCTGTGTAACAAGCCACTCTTTCTATTAGCTTTAATGGAGCATTTTCTTCTCAAATCTGAATCCAGAAGCAAGCCTGCTTATCACAATGTATTTAGGTTTAGCTTTTGATTCCAGACGAAAATAAAAAAGCCCAATGCGTGTATATTTGGTGCCTTGAAAAATGGAACTAGTCTAACTATATGTTTGCACGTTAGTGCTTTCATTACAATAAATAGTCTCAGATTTCTGAAGTGATTTAAATGGGGTCTGGTGTTGTGCCCAGAAAAATCTGGTGAATCATACTGTGACCAGCTTGGATGAGATCAATGCAGCTGTCCGGGTTATTGTTATTCAACTTGACACATTTCATCAATATGAAAACAATTAAGTGTTCCAAATGATGTTAGTCAGACGGATAAGTCTCTTGCCATTGATTGGTGAGAAGAAAATAACACACGCACACAATGACAGACTTGAATCAAAATCAGACTTGAATCAAAATCAGTCTAAAGAATGTTCAACCACTCTAGTGTATTCAAACAAAGATCTGCGTAGGACAATGGTTGACATGTGATCAAATCACCCCTTTGCACAAGCCTACTTTGCACAAGCCTACTGTGCAATGCCATCAACTGTTAGTATTTTGAAATGTGTTGCGCTACGATTGACTGTATGTCCCTCTTGGATAGAAAACATGTCTTTGTGTTTTTGGATTGTTAAAAACTTTAAAATGAATTGTTAGGAGACAGTCAGGTGACGGGGAGAGAGAAGTTATGACAAACAGCGATGAACATATTGGAGTACCAGATCCCTCATTGGCTGTCCAAGTTTGTCAAATGTTTCCTTTTTTTTTTAAAACTTGTTACCATCACAACTACACAGGGTCAAGTAACAACACTGCCCTACCACAATGTAATAAGTGTAATGAGTGCAAACATGTCAACAAATAGCAATCTCTGCAACTTTGCTTACGGTTGCAACATGAAAATTCTTGCAGCGGCGTCTGGGAGTCTGTATTGCACAATGTCAAATACAGAGTAAAACAAACACTTCCTGATATTCATGTCAATATCTGTCTCATGTAGCATTCTCGTGGTGAAAGTTTAGGTTGTACCTTCAGTTTTTCACTGAAACACTCTCTTCATATATAGATGAGCCTTGACCTTGCAGGTCCCTGTGGCTCTTTCAGTAATTCATCCATCATTCTGGATAACCAAGAGAAATGTCAATGAGGACAACTTGTACATCTTGCCTCCTTTGGTTGTAAAGCACATTTGAAAGAGTCAAAAGATGTGAGCTACCCTTTTCATAAAAAATGTATGAAGTGGATGTTTGTCAAAGCAGCTGCAAAGTGAAGACTCGGTCTGCTGTTTTTGGGAGCCTGTCTACTATTTCTGGCAGCTCGAGGCTGCTGGTGCAGCAGAGTACAGCTGCTGTCATCTCCTCTGGCTTTCTGCATTTTGCTGCATCATGCCTCGGAAATAAAGAACAACACTGAATCCAACCTAAGCAGACTGTCTCGCTGTGCCTTTGTATCTGCAGCTCTGACACTCTTTCACTCAGCATTGTGCTCTCCAAACACTTGAATTATACTGCGGTAACAGATTTTCTCTTCAGCTGTCAGCTACTTTTAAGGGATTTTGGTGTAGTGTCAAAAATGACGACTGTAGAACCTTCCAACCTGCAGCAACAGCAAATCTCCAGGAAGGTGAAAATACTGAAAACTAGATCTGCTGTCAAATATTACAGAATGAACGTACTTTTCCATTGTTTATTTCCTCCAGGAATGTGTGGTTATTAGACTTAATGCAAATGTATTCTACTTTAATTTGTCCCCTCTGGAGTCACACTTAAGCTCATTAAATGTAAATGTTCCACCGGGGACCCTGACTATTCGCAACATCTCAGTCTTTGTAATCTTCTGTCATGAAACAAAGTGTCGGGGTCAATGCTAAAAGAAAGTGTCGGGGGGGGGGCAACAAAATCATTAGGAATCATCCTTTAGAGTTCTGACGAGTACACACTTCTGTAGCTTCAACATGGACCTGCTGTCAGATAAAGCAACGATCCCCCTCGTTGATGTAAAACTGATATTATGTATCAAGGACGAGGGACATGATTCACGAGAAGGTTCTCATTCCAGTGGGGTTGCCTGTCGAGATGGTTTAACCCGAGTAGACACGATGTAGGTTTAAGGCCGGGTCACGCCGCTGAGTATCTGCTCTTTGCTTTGGGTGAGTGAAGGAATGTAAGGCTGCTTAAAAGGTGCATTACTCAAGGGTTAGAGAATGATGTCACCTGTCAGAGGGCTCAGTAGATTTATGACGACAAAGCCCGATACCCATTTCAGGACTGGGGACGAACGCTCAAGCCAACTTTCTGCACACATTACTGCATATTGATAACGGTTTTCTATGGCAACAAATAGATTGATTCAATAAAGGATTTTAAATAATTAAAAATAAACATGTGACACGTGTTACATTTTGATTGAATGAAAGAAGATAGATTTAGATTTCCGATTCGGATATCTGATATGAGAAGAATTGTTTTAGTGGCAACTAAACTGTACTTTAACAAATGATGTCCTCTTGAAATTAAACACATAATGTGGTTTTCTCTGTCTCAGTGGGATGTTTTCCGATTAAAAACAATGCCGTATTTTAAACTCCACATCTTGAGAGCGTGCTGTGTTTGAGGTGGTGAAGAGGTTCAGCATTCTCTGGCTGGACCATTTGCTTGAAGGTGTTTAGGAAAGAGTTTTGTGTTTCATTTGTAAGTTATGCTTCTGAACAAACGGTGCCAACACCTGAAACTGATTTGTGCTAACGAGGCGAGTCCACTGCTTCTCAATAAAAAGGAGGGATGGAACGACTGCCACAGCTGCAATAAGTGACTTTGTCTGATCTCAGAAATACCGTTCGAGGTTAAAAACAACGAGAGTGCTCTTTCTAATCTAATCTGCGAGGGGTTTGACCTTCATCTGAACAGAGTAAACAGAGACTATCTGGGGACGGCTCTGTCTATCCAACACGACCATCTAACATTTAGGCATTTAGTATGTTGTTTAGACACTTTATCTGGACAACAGTCCGGTTCAGGTCAGTATTCTATTTGATCATATGACAAAGAATATATATTTTAGGACATTTTGTGTAATTCCGTACTCTCCAGATGAGCATCTTAGCCACTTATTGCGCAGTACAAAATCACTTTAATCTAAAGGCCTTAACACACCGGGGGTGTGACGAATGAACAACACAACAATTTGAAATACTCGCCTGTGAATATTACATATCTAGGGCTTTTATTGTGAAAGTTAAGAGCAGGAGTGGAATATGGTCTGTGCTGCCTTTGTCTTGTTCGAATGTTTCAAAGGAGTAATAGAAAACGCCAAACTTGGTTTGGACTACGGCACTTCCGTGATGTTGTTTCATAAAGAACTCAACCCTCTTCGCACAACGGGATTGGTTGATGCCTTTATTTGTGGAAGTGTTCGTACTTCTGGATTCCCAGTACGAACACTTGAATAGCTCTTATTTGTATCATTAGATTCTTTCCGCTATCTCATATGGGACCATGGATGGATGCAGAAGATCACCGGATGAAAAGGCTACTTTTATACTGTGAAGTCAAACTTTGCTGTTCCACTCGTTATTTCAGCTCTCGGGTCCAGTCTTGAGTCCTAGGGGGGAAGACCTTTAGACCAGATAGCAATTACATTTTACCCAAAACATATTTGCTTTAGGGTTGCTAGGACAAATTATTCAACGGTAGAACGTCTTGCTTATGCAATTTAAATGAGTGACAATTTAGTTATCTAATCTAATATTTTTGGAACACATGACAGTTAATTTAAACAGAAATCAAACTGAACAAATATCTCAACTGCTCAACGATATAATTAACTGCCAGTCAAACAATAACCGGCATCAGAATGTGTTCATTACCCAGTCAGCACAGACGACAGTACTTCCCAGATACATTTTGAGCGAGTGTGCATGTTGTTTTTCTTCTCATCACCATCAAGGCAATCAGAAGGTAGTGTCCTGTTCTGGCTAAATGACATCCCAAGACGCTGAGTGGTAAAAGATGAATCTTTCTGGTTCCCATGTGAGTGCAGCCATCCTGAACCGGCCTCTGTGTGTGTGTGTGTGTGTGTGTGTGTGTGTGTCTCAGCGTCAGAGGGAGAAAATCAAGACAAGCTGCAGTTGTCAGTAGGATGAGACTGATTAATGACTCGGATCTTCTTTCTCTCCCTCTTCCGTCTCCATTCCTGACTTTCATGCTTCGAATCTGTCTCTCTCACCCTCTTCGTCACTCCTCTCCTTAGCTTATCCTTAACCGGACAGGATTTCTCGGTGTTTATCCTTCTGACTCACCAGGAGGGACATAAATAATTCTGACGGGCTGATTTCTGTCTGTTGTTTTGGAGCATGCGAGTTGTGGGCAAAGCGGGGGTGGAGGAAACACTGCTCAGGAAAGATTGTGCTTATAAAGAAGCTAGATGATGATCTTCACATATTCAAATTCAGTGCTTCAAATTCAGAGCCTTCACCTCGAGTAAATGTGATTTCTCCACGGCATCTGCCGTTCTATATAAAACCATCGGGCGTTTCTCGTCCTCATGGAGTATGTTGAGCCAAGTCACCATGTTTCCACATCTAAACTAACTCAAAGACTTACATGCTATTATATATTTGTAATCATTGATTGGTTAATACGTTGCCCTGATGTGTGGCTTGGATGCCCATCAGTGTATCATCAATACAAGTCTATTTCACAATAGTCACTGGTGTAACACAATGTTTACATAATGTCTGTCCACAAATTTCCATATGGGATAAAGGCCCAGATGGAAAATGACATGACCTACCATTCTGACAATCTGTGCACACCAAAAAGATAATCTATATCTAATTTTTACATAAGAAGGATGTCGGATCAAACTGGATTATTAAGGTCAAACAATGTCTGTGTTGGAGAACAGACAGCGATTCTCTTTTTTCTTTTAGATCAGTACAACACTTTATCAAATAGCAATTTATAGTAACTTTTGTTCCATGTTTAGGTTGTTTAGATTTCACAACCTAAATGAATGAATGTTTATAGGATATAGATATATGCTTAAAGAAATAATAAATATATAGGAATAAGTAGCAAGATATTGCTGATATCAACCGATAAACACGCCAACATGTGATTAAGGGAGGTACTGGTTGTTCTTTCTTTCCCTCTTCTTGTCCCTGCTCCTCCTCCTTCCATCCTCATCCTCCTCTCCTTGTCCTGACCTGGTATCTGATGCCACCTTCGGTGCTAGCTGTCTGCTCTTGTCAGTCGCCGTCCACAAGTAATGTGGACGGGAACTTTCAGTAGCTAATCGTTCATGTGAATACACACACACACACACACACACACACACACACACACACACACACACACACACACACACACACACACACACACACACACACACACATGTGCAGATGAACGGATAAACAAGTCCCCATATACAGGAATGAATGCACTCCACCCAAGCAAGCACATAGTCTACTGTAAACTATATCCAGATGACTGTCATGGCCCCACCCACACACACACACACACACACACACACACACACACACACACACACACACACACACACACACACACACACACTAGTCCACTGAACCACAGAGTGGACCCAAAAGTCTGAGAACAGGACAACTCCTCCTGGTGGTGTGTGTGTGTGTGTGTGTGTGTTCTAGTGCTTCTATCTTTGTGAGGACCAATTAACATTTTAGACAGAAGATGTTTCTTGAGCAAGAATTTGTCTTTTTTGATGGTGGACGTTAAGGTTCACACAAGTGTTCGTGCAAGCGTGTGTTTTCTGTGTCAGTCTGTGCATGTTGTTCGACCTTCATTCCCTGAAGAACACTCCCATACATCGAAGTGTGTGACTCCATCTCCAGCACTCAGGAGTCCTTATCCGCAAAGCGTTTCCTTGACTCTTACTACTATGAATCTGTTCATATCTAGTCAATATTAACTTTTATAATCAGGAAAAGTCATTAATAATTCCTGCGATGGTATTCAAAGGAACCTTTATGATGATGGATATTGTGTACCACCGGATTGAATAGAGAGCTCATACTGATTTTAACTTAAGATAATGTGGGAGTCAAACCAAAGTGCAGTCAACTAGAATTTACTTCAGTATTCAATTTGACCTTCTGAGTTTACACAGTGGTGAAGAAATCAAACAGAATGTAAGCCTGTGGCACTTGAGTATCTAGTGTGTAGTCAGAAGGACAGAATCAAGGCTTTGAATAAGTGAAAGGAATATTCAGTGTACATGTCTAAGACATTGACAATTAAAGGAAGCAGAACTTTCTTTCAAGAGTTTTAGTGACGACAGATTATTTGAATAAAAACTTTCTTCCTGTAAAAAATATTTAGAATAGAGAAGTAATTTAACCAGTACTTTCCTGCTCCAGTGCATCTACACATGAGCATGCAAACACACACACACACACACACAAACAGGAAGTGAAGGGTGACAGCCTTACATTCTCTCCATGTAGCCTCCATCGGGTCATGTAGATGAACTCCAGAGTGTGATCTCTTCCCATGATCTCTCCGTTGCACAGCACATCCAGCTGGACACAGCAGAAAGAAAAAAAAAAAGATCAGAAATAAGTTCAATTTCAATTTATTTTTAGAAAACAAAATTAAAGAAAAAGATTAAAGAATCAATTTAATTTAATAAAAGGATTAAAATGACAATGCGGTGCCAAAACCTCAAAGGATGATATGACATGTAAATTGACAAAGGAAATGAAAAAAAAAAAAAAATCTTAACCCTAATGCACAAAATGAAAGAAGAGGGGAAGTTCACTGCGGTAATGAGTGGGAGGCTGCACTGAATGTGTGAAAGACTGTTTGAGATTCAGTACAAGCTCAGTCTGAAGCAAATGTGGAAGCCATCAGTTTTGAATCCAAGCTAACTTTTCTTTTTAAGAGTGGTTCAAGTTTCATTCTTTGGATGTTTTGTTTATTTTCTTAAAGTGGGACATTTGTTGGTTATTTCACTTTAATTGTATTTTTGTGTTATCTTTTAATTGACAAGTATACTTACTGGATTGGCTGTTTCATAGTTCTGTGTGGCAGCTTGATAACCTTTGGGGTCTTTTGGGTTTTTGAGTCTGTAGCTATCAAAACCATTGCACTAGCTAATAATAAAGCATTTGACAATAGTTGTTAAGATAAATGTTCCTTATTTTGCTTTAAACTCACATGTATGTATTTAAAGATGGCGTCTCTGTTGATATAAGTGTGAAGAAGAGCATTAACTCAAAACCTCTGTTGTTTATGTGCTCATAAATTGCACTTAAGGGAGCTGCAGTGTGCGGACCTTAATTTAAATTGTCAATGAATCTGTTCCTTACCTCATAAGAGCTAGCCAGCTTCAGTTTAAGACTGAGGAACTTCTTAATTGTTCCCACTGTGACTCTACTGGAGCAGCGGATGAACCTCTTCATCAAATCCTAAACGGACGAGAGACAAATTCCATTACACTCTAATCTAATGAGAGAGGTAACTAAAAGATATATCTGAGGAAAAGTCCCCAAAACACATTCAAACCTTTACAAGAGATTAGTTACTAACTGTCTAAGAAGCTTGGAGGCGTTTACAAACCAAGCTGCTTTCAAGGCTTATTGATTATCAAAACACTTCTTGATGGAAAAGTTGCACATATAATCAATAAAACACACACACACACCGTGACAGTGCTCTCCCCCGACTGTCCCGTGTTGCGTAGGCAGTCCAGACAAATGGCTATCTGAGGGTCACTCCTGTGGTAATCTTCATCGCCGCCATCGTCATCATCATCACCACCGCCACCGTAATTGTCTCCAACAGCAGGCAGTCCAATCCGCTGACACCTCACAGTTTCTGCTGTGGTATGAGACAAGCACACACACACACACACACACACACACACACACACACACACACACACACACACAAATGTTAGAGTGTTAATAAGTGAGATGTGAGCCACTCAAATCTTTCTTTGAATAGGAAAAATTTAGTATCAAAAGTTGATAAATGACAATATTTGCCCTCTACAAAGCTTGTGTGGGGTGTATGATGCATGGAAATTCCCTGATGTCCCACATTTTGATGAATCAAAACTTCCCTCATCTATTTATTTGACTTCTGCCTACTCTAACAATGAGAGGAAGAAGACAAAAACTGTAACATGATTTACATACACAATATCTGACATTACTACACATCCCAGGGTTTCTCCTGGTACTAACAGCCAGACAAATAGTAACTGTATATTAATCCATTCAAATTATACGGTTCAATTATATTCACAGTTTAAATGTGACAGACAGGTTACCTTGGCCGTTTTCTCTGGGTTGGTTCTTCTTCCAGTATTCCACTTCCTGTTGTTTCTCTTCTGGTTCACATGAACAGGTAAAACAGAACAGGTAAAAAGACAGTGTTAAAAAGCAGTTCAGACAGAAAGTATTTCTATAAAGGAGGACAGGTGATTCTGATAATGCATAAGCTAGTGCACTGATTGAGTCACCAGATAGAGACCATGTGTTTAAAGTATTTGTGTTTGAAGAAATACATTTTTCTTGATTGAGCTTAACCCTTCTAAATGAAGAGACCCCATTATAAAGACTAACGCAAGCTTGTAAAATAGCCTACAGTATGGATTCTGTCCAGACAATAGGCTGCCTTGCCATAACTGATTTATCTACAGCGGAATTTGTTGTCTTATATGAGCTACCTTCACTCATTTGGAAATACAAAACATAAAGCACTGTCTGGGTAGCCGGAAGCGTATGGCTAATATCTTTTTTTTTATAACAGACCCATTTAGAACTATAGTTCTAACAATCATTTCTGTTGTTTCTGTCTCCTGTGGTATTTCTGTGAATTCAATTAGTTTTTTTTCACACTCTGTATGAAGTGTGTTCTAGCCTCTAATGAACAATGAAAAGAGAAATTGTAATAATGCCAAATGAGGTATAGCTAGCCGCGGGCTAGCTTGATTTTAATGTATAGTGCAAAGAAATCCTCTGCGTGGACAAGACATGTGTCAGGTACAGAAAAAAAACCAACAGTCTCCTCTTCAAAAACCATAAAACAGAATTCATACGATACTGATTTTTACACCACTTGGCCGAGCGACACGAGCCCCACTAAAATACAATACGTTTGTTCCATCAATCGGCTGCCAGAGCGCTCCGTCACCGGAGGTAAAGTTATGGAGTCATAAAATTATAGCACCATCACAGCTTTAGTTAGACATTTTGACTCGGCTTCTTGGATCAAAACTGCAGAGCAGTGCCCAGGGGCTTGTAGGGATTCCGTTTTGCTCAAAAGCACTTCAACAGGGTGTATGCTTTTCGACCATGCAGGTTTGAACCCAGTACCATTTGAGGCCATTGGGTCTGATTAATTACTAGCTTCTATGCTCAGTGTGAATGAGAACAGGCATGTGTTCATGTGTGTTACTGTAATGTTAATCCGGATGTTGCTTAGCACAGTATGTAAGTAGTGTATAATAATATGTGCCTTGTAAAAAAACAATGTGATCAAAGTGCTGTTGTCCACCCCCCCCCCATGAATAGTCATATAATTAAACATGGACTGCAAACTGAGAAGACAGATTGATGAAACCATCTGGCAAGCTCACTTTCTCTGAGTCCAGGCACCAGCTTGAAAATGATCTCCTCCAGGGTGTTGTCCAGCCTGAGAATATGGAGAGAGAAGAGTGTGAGAAGGAGGTGGAGGGAGAACATGATGACGAGGAGGTGAAGAGGAAGTTGCGTGAAGATTTAAAGTGACAGGAGTTTAAGAGGGGGAGCAGTAGTGGAGGTAGAGGAAAGAGAGAGAGAGGGATCAGGTGGGCGGAAAGCAAAGAGAAGAAGTCAAGAAGGAATACAAGGTTAGAGGAAAAAGGAAGATATAATAGAGAGGAGAATGTTGGTGCAACCGATGAGTAGTTGTGGTATAAGACAAACCAGATGACAAATCAGAATGAAACATGAATGAAGAATAGGTAGCAAATAACAGAAGGATAAGAAGACTGATATGTTAATAAGGAAAGGATGAGATGATCAAAAAGTAGAAAGACCAGAACATAGCAGGTGGACCAAGGGGGCCACTAATCAAATGGAGATGAATGGAATTAAATTTGAGGTACTTTAAGCGTTGAAAACCCCATTTTTAAAACTTGGCCACAGAATCTCTTTTAAGACGAAGAGAAAGAGCCTTAAAGAAGGATAAAGAAAGTGAAGGGTGACAAACTACCAATGAAAAAAAAGAGGAAATAAGCTCATTCAAATAAAAGAGGAGAGGTAAGAAAAAATGACATCTTACCTGAGCATCTCCAGAGGGTTGGTCTCATGGACCTGAATGCCACATTTAGGACAGTCATTACTGTCCTCAAAGTGCTGCACAATACAGCTCTTACAGACTGCAGAAGAAACAACATAAACACAATTTATTGAGGTTGAATTAGTATATCTAATGGCTACACTTTGTCAAGACAGTTTGACGTCATCTTGTTTAAGGATTCCAAAGAAATAAATGAAAGAAACCTGCCTTTAGTACTTGACAACCACATGCTAGTTAGCTCACATGCTAGTTATCGCGCTCATTAGCAGGTTAGCTAACTTATCGATAGTTTGCTCACTCACAAGCTTGTTTGCAGGTAGGTTAGCTTGCTAGGTAACAAGCTAATAATGTGTTCATACAATGCACTGTGGGACAATTCCAAGCAAACCACATGATGTCAAACTGTCTTGATCTTCTGCCGTTGATTTCCACTCATTGAAATGTGTAGCGTCACAAAGAAAAAGTGTCTATTGTTTCACTCACAGGTGTGCAGGCACTCGGTGACCGTGGTCGGTTTTATCAGGTAACCTCGACACAGGTAACAGGTGATGAAATGGTTAAAGTCCCTCACCAAGTGCTTCCTTCCTGTGGCAGCCATGTTTGGAGTCTTTTTTTTAGCAAAGCTACAGCGAGATACTAACCAGGAGTCAGAGTTACAGTTTAAAGCTGAAGGGAAGCTTTAGAAGAGTCAGACGTCCATTCACAACAATAAGGAATGGAAAAGATTACAGTTACAGGCGAATATTGGGTGTCAAAGTTTGGTATCTTCACCAACACTGGCTAATGTTAGTCCAGGCTAGTGCATACAAATGTTCGCTATCCACAATTTATGAGAGAAATGAGAGAGCCTACTGTGTAAAATCCTGCTCCATCCTTGACCCAATTTCTATTTTGTGATCAGTTTTTCTTTATCAACATCTCCCACACAGAACTTATTCCATCTTCACTGAAACATGTTACTCCCATTGAAATAAAAAAACAAGACACCAGGTTTGTCCAGTCTGTGCAATCCTGTTTCAAACAACCACGCTTGTTAAAGTCCCAGAATTCCTGGAGAGTAAGACGTCGCGCTTCCCTCCCCGTCTCAGCCAAAGTGCCATTTTTAATCCATGAGGGGTCAGAGGTCAGCTGACGACAGTGAGGCCAAAGACCTCTGCGTAGTCGGCCTCATCCCAGTCAGTTCATTCATCATTATGGTGCTGCTGCTGTTGACGTCCTTCTAGTGGCACATGGTGACATGGGTTTGTCTGATGACCCTTTTAACCTCAAACTCAAGTTACCTAAAGAGAATAAAAAAACAAACATAAGGGAGTGTGCTATGTGCAGAGTACAGATAAAAAAATCTAGATTTAAAAAAACTAGAATTGAAAGATATATTCATGAAGATATTGACAGACATATGCACAACCTTGCACAACTTAAGACACAATAAAAAACATTCAAAGGGAACATTTTGAAATATAATATTATCAACAACCAGGAAAGCTCCATGTGACGATCTCAGGCTGTGAACTGGCTCACAGTCAGTTTAAAGGGCAGTGATTTAATCTAGACGCTTATCAAAGTCACCTTACTGACTTTCTGAGTCGTGAGGATTAGATCTCTTCAAAAGATTTAATAACTCCTGGCTCACCACAAGAAGTTACACGTCGGTCAAACATGAACACAGGTTTTTTAAGTATTTGGACAAATGACCAATTGTTCTATATCTATACAGTATATAGCTGTAGGTTGTACACAATCATCATTTTACTGTAATGCTTGTGCATCTTTATTCTTTCCCCCGCTTTTTGGTTTGTTCTCTCCTATCTGTTTTGTTGTGTAATTAATGTATTTATCATAAACTAACAATGAAATGAACATGCACAGGGTTGTTGCAGTTCTGACCTACATGCATCCTTCTCTGGATTACCATTACTATGAATAGCTAAAGTCTCCAACTTGGATCAACTCATTTTGACGGATTTGAATGAATTTTGGTTGCCCTACTTCAAATATATTAATATATAATATTAAGCTTCATAGCGGTGGCGGCAATTCCATTCAGAAATGTCCTTTCTACTGCAAAGCCTTTTATTCAGATGGTATGGTGTCAGCGCTGCTATTACAGTAAATTAAGTGAGCAAGCCGGTAAATGTTTCTGGATGTGGGATTAGTCACTGTTCTCAGGTCTGATTAATTTCCTTTCGAAACACACAGCAGTCTATCATTACCTGGTAATATCAAATACTAATCATCATGCAGATTATTATAATAACAGTTACAGAATAAACAGTTTGGCAGGCAGGTCGTATTTATTGACTTTATCCAACACCAGTTTGGCTCTTCTAACTCGATTTTTACTATGAATGCAACCAATATGCGAAATGAGTTTTGGTGAGTTTACCTCTTTTTTTATTCATGGTAGGGGGATACCACAACATATGATTGTGCCAGAAGTCAACACAATGAAGCAGGAACAACTCACCACTGCTTATCACAGACAAACTATACGTTACTGTAGGAATACTATCAAAATAAAGTGTGTGATACTGTAGGACCTGCATGTATAGGGCTCAAATAGCTGATCTAAATACCATAGAACATTATGGCGACATAAACAATATATCTGCCAATGTGTGCTGTCTGCTTCTTTGACAACTTTCTTTAGATATGTGCACACCATGAAGAGACCAAGCAATGAAGTCAATAAGTGCTATGTTATACGTTACTGTTATATTTCAAAATGAGATAACATACTTCTCCGTACTAGAGAATTTATTAACGTGAATTAAGTTATATGTTCAAGATACTTTTTCAATTGTACGTCTAATTGCGTAATTACTTAGTCTAGGATACAAAGTAGTATTTTGACTATATATGTTTTGGGAAAAATGCACTTGAAATTGAAACATTGTGCCAAACTTTGCACAAACAATTTCCAATAAACTCAATTCTGGTAACTGCTTAAACTCTACCAAGACTGTAAATACTCAGAGTGATAGACAATTATGGGATACATAACATACATACATTTTTCTTTAAGTGATGAAATATTTTTTAAGTTCCATCAACCTCAACAAAAACTACCTCACCTGTCCCTTAATCCATGGCAAAACTTTCTAAGAAATTAAATAAAACAGGCAAACAAACAGATATTTCTTGGTACAGCTCTGTGTATTGAGATGAGGCAACAGAGCTGCATGGCTACATAGTTGACTTACTCAGCCAAATTATCATTATCAATAACTAAGTCATAATATTGACTCACTGTCAGATTTATGAGATATAAAACCTCATTTTAATTCGACTAATCATCTCAAATTAATAAAAGTAAATGTTGATGTAGGTGTTCATTTGTGGCATTAGTTTGTTGTTGTAAATTGTAGTTCCTTTTATATCCACCTGATGTATGCTGCAAACATAATAGGTCCCAACAGTAATATTCCCAGAACTAGCTACTTTATTCTCACGTGCATACTTCCATCATTTTGAAACGACATCATACAAACGTCTACGTCAGGTGTGTAAACAGTGTTGAACACATGCAGAGCTGGCTCCAGGCAGCTTACTCACTGAAGAAACAAACTACAGACAGAGGACATGTTGTGTACTCGACTCCAGACGCTTGCGTATTTTTTAGCGTGTGTCGCTTTTTGCTAGAAAAATCTCAAGTGCGCAAGCTCTGAAATCTCTCCCCCCCCCCACCCAGTATCCGTGAATGAGGCACAGTGGCGCGCGCACAGGCGTGCTATTTATTCACACGCAGCGGATCTGCTTATCTCATCGTTGAGGCGCGTCACGGTCTACGTCACCTGTGTCAAAACAACATCAATGGACGACACACACACATTACAGTAACATACGGCGATACATAATAGCCAACACGCTCAAACGCGCGCAAGCATACGCGCGTGTCGCAGCTCTACCCATCTATCTACACACTCGAGCACACACGTAGACACGCGCGCACGCAGCACGTATCGACAGTAAAAGTTGCAAAGCTTCGTTCCACGGCCTTTTAACGACACCAACGGGAAGCACACTGTACGCGGGTTATTCGCAGTTTGCGTGAATATACCGTAATCCCACATGTGAGTGTGCACGGCGACGCACTTTGCGTTTCATGAGAGAGAGAGAGCGAGAGGGGGAGGGAGGGGTGGAGAGAGAGAGAGGAGGTCCAGCCAGCAGCGTCAAAGTTTGGCTGTAACGTATCGCGACCGACGTCGACTGATGAATTCGTCATCCGCGCAGAAATAATAAGAAATAATAACACATTCCTCACCTCCGTCTACACTTTCCCTCTGCCCCCGGAGTTATGGATGCCGCGGCTGGGCAGGAATGTCCACCATGACACTGCCCGGTTCTCCTGTTCACTCCGGTCCGTGCACTGGGTGAGGAGAGAACGCGGAACTGGTCGGCTCGGATCTGCCCCAGTCCGCCCAGCAGCCAGGCAGTCGGGTAGGCAGGCAAGCAAGCAGGCAGCAGAGAGAGCAGCGGTGGGCGGGGAGCCACTAGGCAGGCAGGCAGGGCTCGGAAACTGAAAGCGGTTGTGTAACTGAGTGACTATTGGCCTACAACACACACATACACACACATATACACACACTCTCATGTGTGTAGTGATGAACAGGGATGGAGTGAAGGCAGCTCAAACAAGTTTGGTTTGGTTTCATTTTCATACATCATACAAAGTACAACTACAAAAGCAGATCAAGTCAAGAAACAACATTTTAAATGTGCTACAATACAATACAGGTACCATAAAATACTCACATACATAAAATGCAAATACAAGTGTCATTTCTGCTTGCCCTCATCTGTTATAACACATCAACAGATCAATCATATTTAGGCCATATAGCATGAAAAGTCAAGTTTATGAGAAAAGTATTAATGCTCCTAAAAAAATGTATTAAATACAGTTCAGACGTTTCAACACAATTTCTTAATAAGATACTGAGCATGGGAAAGTATCAAATACAGACCTTTAAATAGGCGACTCAATCTCTTCTGGGATTGAATAAGGACACAACATTACACCTTATGGAAGGTTCTGTTTGTCCGAGACGCCTTATTACCATTCACTACGTACATTAGTTACTCATATGTGCCACAATCCTGATGAAGACGTTAATGGCACAACATCATATAAAGCTGTACCCAATAAAAAAGGTTCAGTGTGCTGGTGCCTGATATTCGGATGAGCATGTACACTACTTTGTCCCTTTGAGAAAGTTACCTTACCTTACCGTTGTGAGATATAAAAAAAAAATTAGCAAAATACTAAATCATATTAATGAGAAGGTTTTTCATCATATAAAACCGCATTCACCCACCTCGATCGACTAAGATTACTGTCATCCAAAATGCAAAAATACCAGCATCTGAGGCGATTAAGACAGAGAGATTAAGTGCATTGTTGTAATTGTTTTGTCATATTATCATGTTTACTATTTATTTTGTCATATAGCTATTGCAGATTTCAGTGTGGTGTTTTTGTAATCTTGGTGGTTCTTCTATTGGATTACTTTTTTTGTCTTTTAAAAGACTTATGTTGGATGTTAGTTACACCTGATAGCTCAGCTGGTTCAGAGCGTTTGTGTGGTTGAATCTAGTTGGGGACTTTTAATGAATGACTTGTCTCCTGTTCTCAAGTAAATAAACATTTTGACAGTATATCACACATTTCCTTTTTCTCATGTTGCATACTATATGCAATAGTCTGATTGAAGTTTTTTCTAAGAAAAAAAGCCTGAATTGTGGCTCTCTTGGTAGAGAGATCAGTAGCACTGAAAAAGACCTTGAAAAGAAAACAAGAAGTTTCTTTCTCTTTTCACGCTCCTCTGTGCTTACACTCAGTAGTGCTTTAAGCTAAATGCCAATGTCAGCATAAGATACTCACAATGACAATGCTAGCAAGCTTAATACTAAGCAGGTTTATTGTTGATGTTAGCATGTAGCTCAAAGCGCTGCTGTACAGAGTCACAGAGCTGGTATGTGGCTGTAGATTCTTATTTTGCATCTGAGGAGTCTCTTCCAGCTTTTTGTCAATCTGCAGGCCTTTCATCTATATGTCTGTTAGCCATGGCTACATGCACCCGATACCACTTCTTGTTGGCCGGGAATCACGAGCACAAACCTCTACTCCTCCTTCTTCCGTGAGTTTGAATCAAAAGAATTTTAGAAATGCCTGCAGTTTTTTAGCAGAGTTGTTGGAGCAGCACTGACACACATACAGTGAGGGGCCACTGGAGGGATAACAAAGTCTTCAGTGACATCACCCTGTGGGACATGATCTCTTGTTTTGGGAAGTGGAATGTATCACCACGGCAACACAGTTCCCAGTCACACAGTTGGACAGTTCTTTAGATTGTAAATTCCAAAATGAAATTTTTGCCCTGCAACATCTTCAGTGAAGAAGAAGTCTTTTTCTCTTGAGGGGCAACGATCCGTATTGTTTAATGAATCCGTTCCCACCGTCTCCTGAGGTGCTGATAGTTCTCATTCAATTTGGCCAAGACGTCATGCATTATTTCCTACCTGCCAGATGAGTTGACAAAATGGAAATAACGGCTGTTTTCATCAATATGAGGAACTCACAAGTCGTCCCCTATGAATGATGCTGAATGATAGTTTGAGCGTGAATATGAGACTGGGAGTGTGGCAGCTTTGGGGGGGTTTAAAGTTTGAAATGTTGCCTGTTAATTGCAGTGCTTCCACTTGTTACGGACTCAGGTCAGATCCAAACGCAGGACACGGACAGTGGTGGTGGTAAGAGGAGAGTTTTTATTTTGGAGACCGGTCTGCATGGTGAGCAGAGGTAGCTTGGAAGCTTGGTGGTTACTGCAGGCAAGCAGGGAGTCAGTCAGGTATATATATATATATATATATATATATATATGTATATATATATATAGTGATACAGACCTTTTCCAACTTGACAACATAAACATTCTAAATGGGCCTGCATTTCCTGTTTGCAGTAGCTGACAGGAAGTAAACTTTGACCAAATAAAACAGATTTTGAATTTGAGCTTTCTTTATAGAGAGAGAGAGAGAGAGAGAGAGAGAGAGAGAGAGAGAGAGAGAGAGAGAGAGAGAGAGAGAGAGACAATCAGAGACACATGGGAAAGTGAAACACAAGGATACACAAGGGATCTTCAGGGGACACAGCCAGAGCTGTAACACCACTGGCACACAAAAGCAACACATTGTCTTTCTGCAAGGTAAAATAGCAATGTAAAAATGCACAAGCGGTGGCATAAAAGCTATCTTGTATAAACAGATGCACAACAGAAGGTTAAAAAAAATACAATGATACAAAAAAATGTTAATTTAGGGCAGTGGGTTTCACTAGGAAGTGTATGTAAATATAAAATTTTTATTTATATTTGTGTTTGCAGTGTAAAAAAAAAGACCTGAGAATAATAATAGCAAAACTAGTTGTTGTAATAATAATAATAATTTAAAATATTAGTTTAATGCATCATTTATTGTTTAGCAACTGTGACTGACCAGTAATGTTGGTGCTCTCATTAGACCAATTAGTGCCAACTGCAGGGATTGGTGTAGCGAGGCTCATGTCCGTCCGCATTAGGAGTAAATATAGAAGACAGTGAGAAAATAGAGAGACAAGAGGTTACAACTGAAAGAGCGAGACAGGAGGGGGTTCACAGGTCAATTAGAAGTGGGAAAAGACACATAGCAAAACATACAGATATAGATGAATCGACGAGACAAAGCAGGGAATGAGAGCGGCGGAAAGGGAACAGAGAGACAATGGAAGTGAAAGTGACAGGAGAGACATTTTATACTGTACATTCAAGATAACGAGACAGAGGAGGAGAAATATGGTGAAAGAATCAAGGGCAGACGTGAGATGAAGAGAGAAAAATATGAAGAGTTAGAGGGACAAATAGAGAGAGATAAAGAAAGGCAGACAGTGACAGGACACAGATACAGTAGGTGGATATCACAGGAGAACAGAAGACAGCTGCAAAGAAAGAAGATTCAAAAAGACCGACAGGGAAGAGGAGAGATAATGTGTGTGTGTGTGTGTGTGTGTGTGAGAGAGAGAGTCAGCTGTCTACTTAGGATGCTTTATAACGTGGCAACAGTTTCACCAGTTTGTTATTTTTATCTGTTTATTTAAATCACACAGCATCATACTTTATTGTGCAATGTGCACGCTAGTCTACATAGATACAGAAGCTAAATACGTGTTGTTGTTTTTTATAGCTGTGTGAGAGTATTTTATATATTCAATTCTACTAATGAAGAAGCCTGCTAATGACAACACTAAGGCTAATTGTGTTCACAAAATGCCAACAAACATTTGCGGCGTCGCGATCAACACAAAGTGCAGCTGAGGCTGATTGGAATGTCACTAGTTTTTCTGGGATTTTGTCGTAAACCAAAGTATTGGACAATTTACAAATTGGACCCGGGGATGGTGCTTCAGTAACATTTAGGGTATCAACAAAGTAATCAAAACCCTCTGGGCAACATCAATATGTCTTTCAATTGCCATATCAACCAATGCAATAGTTGACGAGAAATGTTACATGAAACCATTAAATGTCAACCTCATGGTGGCGCTAGAGGAAAAGTCCGGGATCACCAAAGACTGTAGGATTCATTGTAAGGAGATCATAAATATTTGGATATCATTTATTGACAATCCATCTCATAACTGTTGAGATATTTCAGTCTGAACCAAATTAGTGGGCCGAGCTTCCAACGGACCCACATTGCCATCCCTAGAGACACGTCACTGACATGGCGAAAAATAATAATGCAGTTTGACTTGTTTAATTTAGTTTAATTTGTGAGGATAAAAGAAGGCTGATTACTGATAGATTGAAGAAAAGATGGACATACTGTTGCGTACCAGTATTCCTCATTAGAGCAAATGCAAATGATAAGAAGAGGTTACTAAGGGGAGAAGCATCTGTCCTCCAGGATCTCAGGGTGTCTCTGATGTGCCCTACATACACTGCTGGCAGCCATTGCTCTATATCCTCACTCTACAGGAATGTGGATCGACTTCTGAACCCCCCAATTACTGACCACTGCTTCATGAATTCCCCTCTCCTTTCTTTCTTTTCCTCGATTCTGATGTGCTCCGTTCTCCTCATTTTTCTCTTTTAGCCCATTCAGCCCTTAGCTCTTTATTTCTTCTCATTCTCTCTGCTATCTTTTCCTCTCTTGTCTCTAAGTCCTTGTGCTTCTTTTTCATTATTTTCCTCTTCTTCTCAAATCTAAACCTCTAATTTATCCATCCTCCTCTCAACTTTATTTTCTGTCTCTTGATCAGCAGGCTCCCGAATGATTACTGCCTGACTGACTCATCATCATTACGCTTTGAATGACTCATTATTCTCTGTGCATGATTTACACCAGTCACGCACAGAAACACTTCCAAATTTACAGGCAATGCGTTAAACACAAGCTAATTTTACAGCAGATTGCTGCAGAGCTGCAGTTACATTACAGGCATTGGTTCAGACTCAAAACCATATGTTCCATTGCAACTCATTTACTTCTATTCTATGTTTTATTTTGATTCAGAGTTTTTATTTTGTATTTTCATGTTGATTTGTCTGTAGATGGTGTGGTTCAACAAGTTAAAACATGAATTGTGATCTGCACTAAAGGGTCCACATGTGTGTATCCAAGGTCTGCTCAGACGCTCGCAAACATGGGCAGATAACAAAATACATGTTACCATCAACCTCGTATAATTTGAGTTTAAAAGAACAATTCCAGTTGCTTCTGACTAAGTTCTTCTATAAACTACAGTATGACTTGGATGAATGGGATCTGATATATTTCAGCATAAAGTAGCACTAATGCAGGATTAAACCCTGAACAGTTTAGAAAATGGATGAATGAGTATCGAGAGTACTGCTGTCAAGACCTGGACTTTTTAACGTACCTTGTAGGTTCTGATTAATGATATCGGCCTCATCACACCAAACCATACAGGCATTACATTCCTAGCTTCTTGCCCTTCTTCATGGTCCGCCGAGCAGCAGATTTTCTGACTCCACTTGCAGACTGCATCATTGATGCTATTATAGCTGAACTCTGCGGTCACTTCCTGCGTCCGTGAGGGGCGTAAGTTTCGTCATCAGAGGGAGTAGGCTCTGTGCCTTCGTCCACGTACCGAAAATTAGTTGTGGCCACAACAAGCTATTTGCCCCACAAATTTACCGTGGTCATTTTGTTCCAAGCCCATTTAAATCAAACCCTGTTTTGTATCCAATATTGCCAAATGTTCAGGTTGAGTGCCCAACTCTTTAAATGAAGCGAGCGGCAGCTGAACAGCAGCTGAGTCAGAAAATAAAAAAACTGGGATTATTTTCAGGGTGTGATGGACACCAGGGCATGCAACACTGCAGCTCTGACCGCAGATATGCTCTCCTGGGTTGAATGTTATCCTTGATGATTTCACCGTGTAACTTTTGTAAGAAGAAACAATTAAATCATGCTCATGCAAGTCCCACATTGAACTCCTTAATGATAAAACACACCTTTGTTCACTTGAATATAGAAAACTGGTTTTGCAGCTCCATTCTTACATGACTGGTGGCTTGTGATGACTAATGTTAGCAAACATAACTGACATTACTGAGTCAGTTTTTGGACTTCATGAACTTCCTCTATCCTCTACTTGTTGGCATCACATATACAGTTTTCAACAGTTTTATCACAGCAGTAAAACAAGAATGACACCTCGCCAGGAGGAGTCGCCTCACTCTCAGTCACGTCGCATAATGCCTTCAGAGCATCTGACTCAAGAGGATTTGGGGAAAATTGAAGGTCCTCTGCATGGACTTTTCTCATAAACAAAACAAAAGTTATGTTTACATGCAGTGTATTCTCAGCAAAACTCACTGTGTGGATCCTTGAGGCCTAACAATATGCTGAGTGCATTGTCTTCCTCATGAATTATTTGCTTCGCCGATATTTTGTACAGTTTGAAAACTGAATTGTTGTACAAATGAATACAGAGCAATGTAGATAAACCAAAGTGTGAGAAGACCGGAATTATTCCTTACCTGGTATGGCACTAACCCCGCTGCAGAGGCGTGTCACATGACACTGTGGCAGTGTATTACATTATTAATCTGATCATTAGCTCTCCCCTCCCTCTCTCTTGTCTGTAACCTTGAACCTGGGGATCAGCGCTAATCCTTCTGAAGCTGCCGTTTGGTGGTGGCGAGCCTTTCTTCACCGCACGGCCTCTGAAGCCGCGTTACTGCGCCCGCTCCACCTGTTCATGGCGAGCAGTTGGCATTCTATGAAAACACACACACACACAAATTCATGCCACAGGATTGTTGCCTCTGTGTCTGGTTTAGCATTGGTCTCTGTTCACAGCATGTAGAGCTGCAACTTCTGTGTTTGTGGACTAGCTGCTTAAAAATGATTATGTTTTTCAAAAGAGACCTTCACATTCTATCTATATATATATATCTTTATACAATCCTCACATGCCCAAATGCAGATTGAAAGAGTCCCCAGTCCTCATTGTGTGTAAAAAAAATACAGACAAGCTATTCTCCACATGGCCCTCAACATGGCGATGGCTGAGTCGGCGGCTTGCAGCTAGCGGTGCAAACGACGGCAGCAGTGCTGACAGAGCTAACGGTGTTTACCTAAGGGGGAACCTGAGTGTGGGTATTACACCTCTGCGGCGACGCCGTAGGTCTTAAAGCGGTATCTGCCCAAACCGCCGTATTAGAGCAGTGAAGAGCTTCGGCCGTAAACAAGCCAGTGGGGCACGCTCACATGCACTAAAAGCAGGCGTGGCCGGCCCGGCTATTTCAACAAAGCACAGAGGGAGAGCGACCTCATTCTCTGCTCAGGTAGACATTCACTATATCTGTACATTGCAAATAGTTAATACTCTGAATATCGTAACAAAAACTTTAAGCAGTTTGGCCATATATTAGTTGTTGTTTTTTCCCCCAAACATTGCTAGCAACCATAAAACACTGTTGCAAATTGCTCGTGAGTGCAATTCATAGAAAACATGCTCGAATACAGAAATGCTGTATATGCTAAATAGGGATTCATTTACAGATTTCATCTTATTTGATTCTTTCTTTTAGTTGTGACCAACAATTGATGAACTGTCCTGTATTTTTGTCCACAGCTGGACTTCCCTTTGTTAATCTGCTCTGTGTTGTTGCAGGGTGGAACTTTGTTTGAGGAGTGAAGGAGATTAGAGGAGGATTATGGATTGTTTATAATCAGAGGTGTCCAACAGAAATAACTTGTATAGTGTGTTTTGTACCAGTGTGTGTGTGTGTGTGTGTGTGTGTGTGTGTGTGTCTGGTTACAGCAGGTGCTGGGTTGCTGCACTTGACTTTTGCCCCTACTTTTATGAAGATGATCACATGTACACACGTGAAACCAAACACACACACACACACACACACACACACACACACACACACACACACACACACCTACACACTTACCCTGTGACCTTGAGCTGTGAATCTCTCTGATAGCAAATTGTGTGTGTCCATGTATGCTGATGTGTGCATGATGTGTACGTGTGTGTGTGTGTGTGTGTGTGTGTGTGTGTAGAGTATGTATGATCTCAACACATCCCCTACATCTTAAATACCCTCATTACTGCCATCAAGCTCTCTGTGTCTATTATTACACACCAATATGCTCCACTCTAAAGCTCTATTACAGTTCAAAGAAGAAGTGTTTATATGGCTTTGTTTGTGTTTTTCTTTTTGGGGGGGGGGGTATCACCCGTTTCGGACTTGTGTCACGACATCCAAGCTGACCTCACACACTCGTACATTGTAGCATCAATACAGTCCCTGTCAGACACACAGTCTACGCCCTCACAAACACACCGACATGTATGTGTGTATGATAGAGGATACAATACGGAGATGTTTCTACTGCCTACAGTCTTAGTTTTTTACTGCATTCATTAAATCTTTCAGATGAAACCTTAACACAAATTGCTGCACATGTTCTCAATGACTCACAAACGGCAGAATAACTATCGTGGCTTATGGAATGGCTAACACATAATGATACGGAGAAGAACACGGAGTAATGAAGCAGATGATGTTTACTATACCGCATCTGTGATTTTGTATATCAGGGTACCTCGCATTACTAGAGGAAAAATGGAAGCTGTGTTCAAGTTCTGATTTATTCCAAAGGGTATTTGTCAGCAGAAAAGAAACCTAACCATACCAAAGCGTTCAAATGGGAAAACAGTTGCACACTTTCAAACAGTCTCTCCTCATTCATGATGTTGCACTCGGCTGTAAACACTGAAAGTGACAGAAGTTGCTGTGTGAAGAGTGAAAAAAGAAAGCTCGAGAGGGAAGTTAAAAAAAAAAAATTGTATTTGAGAGACGACTTCTACAACCAGATTGTTTCACAAGTAGCCAGTTTACAAGCAAATGTAAAGCCAGTTTAAAAGTTAATAAAAAGCCAAATCATAGTTAGCATTAGCCGAAGGGTTCCGAGAATGCATTTCGGCCAATGCATTCATATTCAGAATCTGTTTTTGGACATTACCATTTCAGTTGATATGGCAAACGTATTAGCAAACAGTTGTTTATTTAAACATCCAACAGTTACAGAGCAACTTTATCATTCATTTAAAATCAGATCTGTGGCCACCTGATGAATTTAAATCCAAGAATCCCGCTCTTGAAGCTCCGTTTCTTTTTGCTGTACCAACTCCTGGGGGACATTTCTTGATCTTTAGCTGCTAAATGCTCCACTATGCAGTTCACCCACAGTTATTTTTTTCTCTCCTTTTTCTCTTAAAAGCCAGCTACCTGCTGCGGCCAAAAGCAACAGAAGTATAACATAAATGTTTTTTATACTCTCTGACACTGTAGCTCTTCTGTGGCACAATCAACCCTCTGATGAATATGTTAATAAGCATGAGTCATCCAGGTTGAGAGAGAGAGAGAGAGGAGGAACAGTGTTGTGAGGTGTGAATGTAAATGATCAAATCATTCTTTGCATTGTGGTTACGAGTTTGTGACTATTTTCCTTTGCACCAATAAGCATTAATCACAGGTTGGAACAGTTACAGGGGTTTATTCCCCAATAAAGACTGCTTTCCCACATCACATCAAACATCCATTGAGATAATGTTGCTTGGCAACATATAAGTTATTTTCCAGGAAACCAAGTATTGTCCAGTGCTGCTTAGCAACAAACTTTGTTTCCTAGAGAGTATTGTCCTGAGGGAGCACCTGAACCAACAGGTCCTGCAGCATCATCAGTGTTGTAGTTTAAAGACAAATGCTGCTCTCTAAAGTGTTTGGCGGGGTGACGTATACTTTTCATTTCAAGTTACACAACTTGCAAGACAGACAACAACGACGACAGTCTAATCTGTGATCCTCTTCACACAGCAGACAAGATATCTCTGTTGGCTTGTCAAGTTTTCCTCATTTCACATTTGCACTAACAGCTGCTACAATGGTGGCGAAACCTGCTACCTTCTCCCTTTGATGTGAACATGTGAGACTTTGTTTCCACCTTTATATTTTGGTGGTGAGATAGATGTGTCCTGAATGTTTCCACAGAGTGGGTTAGAAACAATAGACACAATGAAAGTGAATGATTGCTTGATGACATGTGCTTCTCCTGCATCTCAGTGCAGTGTTTCACCATTTTCCCTCTGTTTATATGGTTACTTCAAGATTATAGCACACATGTTGGATGTCATATTCACTGCTGAATTGAAACTAGAATCCTCCATGGCCTTACAGCAGACGCGTAGAAACAAAGCAAAAGTTTGCAAGGCCTTAACATCCTTTGATTTCAGTGGTGACATTCTTGTTAAAGTGCCCTTGGCCTTTGATATTCCCTGTAGGATGGCATGTGTTGACAGCTCCTGACCAGCTACCTAGGTTGTCCTTTGGTGCACTGTTTCAAAAAAGACCAGCAGACCCCGCTGATAACAACCTTTCCTTCCACTCTATGCTCAAACACTCGGATGGATGTGCTGTACTCAAGAGGGTCTCCTTCAACCGTTGCTATATCCCTTGAGGATAATGATAATGAACACTGCTGCTTCACTAGTAGAGCCATTATGTAGTTTTGCTTTTGCCCGATGCTGAGAAGATTGCCATATTGGTTTACACTAAACCAGCACACTGGATTCCTGTGTGTGACGTGTGGCGTGATAAGAATGCTGAGATCTTTGAGGTACGCCTGGTTCGGGATTCAGAGGATGAGCTTTTTGGTCCCACTCATTGTAAAATGGTTTCCTTGGGTTGTGCATCCATTGGCGTTGCAGCTTTGCTGCCTCTTATTGAGCTGATTGGTTTGAATCTAGTAGAACAAACTCCATAGCTGAGGATCTGAGAGAAAATTTGTATTTTGAACTTTCCAGATTCAGTCCATCTGAATGAGCTCTTGAGCGCTGTACATCAGAACTTAAGCTCTCTGTACTTAAGCACAGCAACTTGCTGTTACTTTGCAATTCCTTTTTTTGCCTGATTTTCTCATGTTTTTTTGTTGAGGACAGCTGCCATAGCAGGGAGAGGAGCCCTTTCAGCCTTCGCTTTGAGGCATGCAGAGGAGGCTGATAACCTTGAAGACCTATGGCTGGAGCTCATGAGCATGTTTTACCACCAACGTTATAAACGCTGTCACCTGGACCAATAGGATCAATGACCAAAGATATGTTTGCCACAGTATATACCGTTTTTTGTATTATTTCTTTGTTGCTATGCATTCAGGTTTCAAACCATCCATGTTTAACTGTTTTTTTTCCATTTCATCCTTACAGGAGTTAATGGTTTCAATGATTTAGGACAACGTTTTTTAAAATAGAAGCGACCCACAGTCTCAGACACTCTACGCCTATGAACTCAGGCGTGCAGATGAAGTAGCAACAGCAATATTTACTCTGGCCACACACACGATATAGCACACAACAAAGCTAAGTAGTTTTGTTGACTTAACTAGTTCAGTAGTTCAGTTACACAAAGTGTTTAATTAAAGCTGCGACCGTTTCACAACCGATTCTGTCGTTTAGGTATGAGTACATGTTGCACTGAACGGTGGCATTGGGCGTAAATCATGTGGAGTGAAATTGTCCAATACAAACATTGTTCCTTGGAATACCAGGCTATTTAAATGTAAACGCTGCCTGACACATATGCTACAACGCTGTATGCAAAGCGCCTTACAGGAAGACTGAGCACTATCTCTCTACCAACATAAGTTTCATGTCACATTTATTTTTTATCTCATCTCGTTTCCCCTGTCATTCGCCCTTCATGTCTGCTCTGAAAAACGCGGCAGCGATGTGACAAATTACCTTTAAATTTCATCCCTGTCAGAGTTACAGCTCTTTCATACAGATGGATAGAGGACGGTCGGGGGGGGCTGCCGAGCCTGCAGGCGCTTGTCAGAAAGCAAACGGCGCTGTGAATTACGACCGGACGGTTTGTCTCTCTGAGTGAAGGATTATCTTCATACGATGACACACTCATAAACAGTGCTTAGGTGCTGCAATCGGTCCCACAGATGCGGTGCCTCCTCAAATGAGGATACTGGGTGAGAGGAGGATTTACGCTGCTAATAATAGAGTAAACTAAATATATATCCAGACAAGGAATTTTGCATGTGGACTATTTATAATTACAGAACCCTATGATGCATCTCTCGTGGGTTAAAGCCAAACCAGTCTTGGACTACCGGCACGCCGCTGACCAGGCTGCAAAGGAACTCGTCACACACACACACACACACACACACACACACACATAAAGATAGCGTCTTTACACTCTCCTTTAGACTGCTGACAAACATGAGAGAAGGATATAAGGTGTGTGTGTGTTCGAGAAGAAGGAGTGGCAGCTGAAATAGGCACAAGGGACTTTATTTTGATGACCTGCACCTTTTTTTATTTAGTCTCCCTGTTGGTGCCAAGCGCTCGTTGCAACAACGTGATATTTCTGTTCATGTTCGAGCTGTGAAGCTGTCAGCAAAGGAATCACAGACGTCATGACAGCACTCAGATCAAAGCTAAAAAGGTGTTGCTTTTCATGACCAGTTCATAACTTCATGGTCAGTGCTACTGCTGGCAGAGAATAGGCCTTAATAAACACAGAGTTGCTGTGATGTTGTGTTCAAATCAAATGAAACTGGATAATTTACACATGCATGGTATGTTTTTAAACACATACAACAACTTTTTCATCTTTGTCCTCTTTCGGTTGACATACAACAACACTTTACGAGACAGCCAACGTCTACTGAGCAGTGGGACAGACAGTCTGTTTTTTCCTGAGGTCATCACATTTTTTTTAACGGCAGCAGTATAATGTGCTCTATATAGAGCTCTGAACGTTTGGCGGACTTTTGTCTGATCGTCGAGAGTTGAAAACATTTGTAACTTTGGGTAAAACGCTGCGCTCGTCACTGTCACCTTCAACTCAACCGTCCAATACCTGGAAACAAATGTTGATGTTTAGAATCGGTGGGGTTCCCCTTTGACCAAGTGAGTGCAAACAAAGAAAACAAAAAGATGCTTTAGTTGCTACAGGCTGATATTGAAGGAAAAAATAAAGTAAACACATTGTCATTGAACATTTTCCTACTTTTCAGGTATTTTCTATAATAATATTAATACATTGATAAAAATGTAAGTCCAGTGACATGTCTCTCTTAGTTGTTCTAGGAAACAGGGTTGCTTATTGCGGACAAAAGGCCAAAACCAAGAAAACTGATTTTTTTTTTTTTAAGACACGAGATGTTGACCTTGATGAACAAAAATCCCACGCACAGTAATTGTTGCCTTACAAACTGCTTACCTGAATACCTTAACTATAACTATCTGCTGTGCCCATTCATTCTTTTAATTGTGTCACAGCTGCAGGTTCAAATCAAGACACCCTGTTTTACCTGATCCAGTGCACTTGACACTGCCAATACATATACAGTATATAGCTAGATGTGAAAGTATTGTGCAATAACTTTCAAGGTCTCCATCCAGAACAGTTTCCCCTTTTACCATCTATTTCAGTCACAAGGTCAGTTTCAAAAATAGCTCGCAGCTATGAATTCACTTTCAGACAACACGGCTGCTAACATCTGAGTGGCGGCACAGTTTTGAAGAAAAGCCAACCACTGTTATATTTGTTATATTCTATTTCCTTGTTCTTACATTTTATACACTGATACTCTGGATCGGCCTTGATTCTTCTTGACTAGCAAATTTAGTTTTGTCAAAATAATTGTATTGTTTCTTTGTGTGTCTGTGTCTAGTTTAAGACCCCTTTCAATGGGTTGCGTTGTTTTAAATAGTAAGGTTTTCGCTAAAATGCATGTTTTTGTGAAGTAGAAGTTGTTTTTTTATGCATTACACCTGACATCGTCACTCTCGGGTTCCTGATTGGTGACCGGTGAGCTCACGCAGCTTGTGACCGTCACATACCATCAGGTGTCATCTCTGTCAGAATGTGTGTACATCGCTATGAGGTATGCAATATGCATGTTGACCACATTTAACAGCAGGACAAAGAGCATCTGACATGACCCGCTGCCAGCTGTCAATCAAACTCTCAGGCGTCCTGCTGACCTCTGAACTTGATCTGTGATTGGCCGCAGTGCAGTGAGAGGATGTTTTGGAAGGGTGACTATTTATTTCTCAACCACCATGAACCTGTCTCCTCACAGTGATATCACTGCATTTCTGTGGCCACATGCCCAGCGTGACGAGACGCTGCAGAGGACTGTCTATGTTTGAGAAGATGAATCGCTCGGCAGTTAAGAGAAAACAAAAAACGGTTTACTTAAAAAGGACATTAACCTTAATTTGCATGCTATCCTTCTACAACTCGATCGCTTTACTTCTCTAATATTACAGGAATATTTGTATCCTTTCGTTCAGAAGTGATGCACCTTGCTCAGAGTTTACTAAAAGTTTATAGAAAAAGAACATTATATTTTAGCTCTATAAATCGGGGAGGCAGGAGCTTCTACCAAAGTTGTTTAGGAAATTAAACATTCGCCACATTTGACTCTTGTGCAGCTTCTCTATTCTGGTTTACAATGTTCAAGCCTAAGCCAACAAGGTGTGATTTCTTTTATTTTCTTCAGTGTCAAATATGCTCAGTTTTCTCCTCTACTCAGTGTCTCTGTGATATAATTTGGTGGCATCATTCTCACCTGGACTGGATCAAATGAACAAACGGAGTAAACAGTAAACATTGCGCTTTTTTTAAACTACTCTGCACATTATTCTAATTACAGTAAAAATCTCTAGTTGACACAGTTTCTTGTAGTTCTAGTGATAAACATCATGATAATTTTTAGGGCAAACAGGAGCAGTCAGACAATCTGAAACAAATTCTCACTTTAACAAAACTATCCAAACTGTCCAATGGTATTGAACAGTTGCCGGTGTGGATTAGTGTTGCAGGTTTAAGTTAAAGGTGAACCAGATGAAGCTTTGCACAAATATCTTGTTTCAGTGATACTTTAAAAGTTTACTTCAGTTCCCACTTCTAAATAAGTGAATTAGAGATTTTTTTTTAAATGTGTTTTTGTTTTAAAAATCATGTTGCTCATCTCATTGTCTCACGGCCCACAAATGTGAGGCAGAGTGACCCCTCTTACCTCACCTCCATCTCTGCATGGTGACATAGAGAAGCCAGCAGCAGCCCAAACTGGGCAGAGCTGGTGGTGGTGGGAGGGACTGGGTACAGAGATGGAGATGGGGGTTGGTGATGTTGGTCACACTGAGCGTGCCAAATGAACACATGAAGACAGTAATGTGATCTGAGTTGAGTGACAGGACCCCTATTTTTTTTTTTTTTTGTACAGAGGTTTGACAGAGCTATATAAGAGAATGAGGCTCCGGCTGCAGGCAGAAGAGACAGTGACCATCACAGCAGAAGACCAGTGGACTTAACTCTACATACAGTTACCAGCGCTATTAAACTACTGCATATCAAGGAGAAGAATGGGACTGCACAGCGTAGAGGAACTGGTAAGATCAGTTGTGTAAATGTAAATGAGAAGAACCAGGAAGCAGATTGGTATTGAAAAGAAGCTGTAGTATTTCTACACCAGGAAATGTGCGATTATTTAAAATAAGGGGTAATACGTATGAAAACTATGAGTTAAAGAGTTTTTTTAATACGAAAAGATTATTTTCTTCTGGTTACAATTCTTAAAAGATTAAAAAAAAAAATGTGTTTGTTAGTGACGCTCTGCTGGAAACTAATTATGCTCAGAGTCAGTCGACTACTCATCTTTTAGACAGAATTTTTTTTGTCGTTTTGCCATTTACATGTAATGTTTGTATAATTTCCCTTGATTTTCTTGTTTTGTCTTTCTCTCACTTAACATGTGACATCATGGAAAACAAATACACAGTGTTGCATATGATATGAGGTAAAACAAGAAGAACACATCCTACTTGTGTAAGCAAAGGACAGAAAAGAAAACAAACACATCTTTTCACCACTGGTGTTTAAAATGATGTGACATCAGAACACTTGAAAAACGAAAACCAGCCAATCAGGACCAACAATACTTAAAAGCGACAGAGAATTACCTCAATTATCTCTTCTTATCTAAACTCAGGGTTCCTTAAATCACCTCATTTCATTGCTTAATTACCTCTTACTTTGGAAGCTTTAGGGGATGGGCTGCTTAATTACAACTTAACTTAGATAAAGGTAAGAATCTCATTAAAGTCCTTTACCCATCACTGTTGTTACTGCACATCTTATCTTAATATTTATTTTTTTCTTCATATCTTAACTGAGGGGTTCTCTTCCCTAATGACTCAGCGTTAAATAGAAAGAGTCACAAACCATAAGCAGTTTGAATGATTACATGAGCACTTCAATAACTGGAGATACAAACAGTTGTAACTCATTAAAGAGTTGAAGTGTGTGTGTGTTAATGTTTTAGAGATGGGGTGTCAGCCGCTGAATGTGAGAGCTGCTCATGTGTTTAACTCCGGACCAACACAAAACTAAAATTGAGCTTAGATTAAGACATTAGTGTGGGAACCTTTTTTCCCTCCAACAAATCTTGGAATTGTGTTGACTTTCCCGACTCAAAATGCAAAGAAGTTTACTGAACTTTCAAATAAGCATGCTCAGTTTTGTAAAGCTATGGACAGAGATTTAGATTTTTTTCATTAAAACACATGACATCAGTGTAACACATTTTATATCTGGTTTCATTTAACTCTCCTGTCTACCTGTGTCATGACTCGGAGTGTACAACATCTCCATCTCTTCTCTCCCTCAGGTGTCCGGTAAGAGGTCAGAGGGCAAAGAGGCGGACAACTTCCAAGGGGGCGGGTACGAGGCGGCTGTCAATCAAGAGAAGCAGGATGACCGCAGGTCCCACAGGGAGCAGGTGGACGGAGGTCTGTCAGAGGAGAGTGACAGTGGCAACGAACAGGAGCAAGTCAGTGTTGCAGCTCTCCATGTAAGAACACACACACACAAACCACGGACATATAGTACCTTTTATAAAGTTGTTTTGATACTTGATACAAATAAAGAGTCTAAAAACAAGATTTGAAATGACAATTTTACCGAGTAAGTTAAATTGATTATCAGCTAAGTGTACTCACAGTAGAAAATATAAGGACACATATTGTTATACTATTGGATCCATAGTATTGAAACATTAGCAAATAAGAAGTAGTACTGCTTTACTTTACAAAGTAAAGTATTTTCCGCTGTAAAGGGAGGAGGAAGAGTTGTAGCTTTAACATTAAGTGAAGATGCTCAAGTAAAGTACTTAAAACATAAATGTACTTAGTTACATTTCACTTGTAGTTACATTGCATGGAATGCCCGGGCCACATGGACTAATAGGCTGACGTTAGTCTTAGAAAGTCTGTAGTTACCTCTTATGAGTTCGTCTCTTGGTCCATGCTGCCACCTGAAGGCGTTGGCAGTATAACACATCTTGATAGCAGTTTACTCAGGAGTACATAGGTTATAAACCTCATCATTTTGGTCTCTACATTAGTTTTTGCATTGAAAGTTGAGACTTAAAAAAAATGAGTTGTAATTTGCAGTATGTAAATCCAAACACCATGTTCATTGCATATCCATATAATTAATCTTCTACGATCCTGTTTCCACACATACCGTATTTTGCATACCCACAGGGTAAAGAGTCTGTGTGAATGCTGCATTTGACAGATCTTTAGTGATCATTCAGTCTGAAGATACAGCTGTATGAATGGATCATAATAGAGTAATGCAGATAAAACAAAGAGTAGTGATTTAAGTACAATAAAAGCTGTTTTTTAAATAAAAGTTCCTTCTTTCTTTGTCGTTGTGTGCTGAAAACCTCTGTGTTGTCTCTGCCCCTCAGACGGATAAATGCGGCAGGCTGAAGTTGGAGACAGTGGATGACCTGTTCAACATCCTGCAGCTGAGGAAGAGGAGGAGGGAGAGGAAGGCTCCCGTCCACAAGAAACAGCAGCCAGAGCCTGAGAGCGTGGTAAGATTATGTTCTTCATTTCTGTTATAATGATCAGTGTCTTACTTTCCCGACTCAACAAACCAACCAGGAACACACTTATATGCCTATCATAATATTATTACTTTGTTTAGTCTTTCCTGAATTTCTTTCTTTTATCTCACAACTGATACAGTTTTATACTGTAACTCTGAGGATGACATCAGATGAATGAAGAGAAAGTTAGAGCTGAGGTGTTCGGAACTGGCAAAATCATAAATTTAACATGTAAATGTAGTACAAATATTCTTTGTAGGGCTTGTAGTGCATTTGTTTTCATAAAAAAAACACTAAAAATATGTATTTAAATGTTCTAACAAAAACATCTCATAATTTAATCATGTATCTGAAGCGTCACACGAGCAGAGAGCGAACTCTCTGTGTGAATGATCCCTGAGGTTTTAACTGACCCAGGTACACTGTCCCTTTACCTTCAGTTTATCTGATTCATAAATATATGATTATGATTGTTTTTGATTTTCTAGCCAGAGATTGTGGATGATCAGCTGTTTCTGACAGCAGCCACGGAGAACAAACTGCCTGTGGTGGAGAAGTACCTGGCTGACGGAGGAAACCCCAATGCAGCCGACCACGTGAGTGTCACACAGTAATGTCTGCAACTTGTCCGAATCTCATTAAAACATGCTAATCAACATGCAAAAGAAATGTTCACGTTATCATACTTTCATGATAAAAACACTTGAGGCAGCTGAGGCTAATGATGATCATATACTACTATTATTAGATGCATGAAGCTCTTTTAGATGGAGTATAATTATTTAAATACACTTTATGTTTTGTTATCTTATCAGTTTCAGTAAACCAACTGTCTTTAATCAATTTAATGTCCAGTTCCAGAGAACAGCTCTGCACAAAGCCTCGTTCAAAGGACACGTGGAGGTCATGAAAAGACTCCTGGAGGCCGGCGCTGCCATCGAGAAAAAAGACAAGGTAAGAGATTTAAAACACTCAAATGCTGCACACACACACACACACACACACACACACACACACACACACACACACACACACACACACACACACACACACACACACAGCGTCAGTCTAACAGTTCTGTGTGTGTATGTGTGTCAGCTGGAGGCCACAGCAATCCACTGGGCCTGCAGAGGAGGCAGCCTGCCGGCCCTGCAGCTCCTCCTCGACCAGGGAGCCAAGTTCACCTGCAGAGACAAGGTTGGTACAAACACACTGGGTTGGTTGGCGATCTGTGCAGGTTACGGAAACACCTTACTTTGGCACCATCTCCTGGTGGAAATGAATCAAGACAACAGTTTTTTGGAGGATTTCTGTACATATCTCCAGTAGTGACCACAAATTGTACATCTTTTAGTGACATTTTTGGAGTATTTTCCTCTCATTAACCGATTCAACTGAAACTCTTTCCTCTCCTCAGTTGCAGAGCACTCCTCTTCATGTCGCTGTGCGGACAGGACACTGCGAGTGTGCTGAGCATCTCATTCACTGTGGAGCGGACGTCAACGCCAAAGACAGAGTAAGGACTTAACACAACGCAGAGATCATCAGTCGTCTCACAGCTACATTAAATGCTGAAACGATGCTGAATACTCTGTTCTCCTCCCCCGCTGAAGGACGGAGACACGCCCATGCACGATGCTGTGAGAATAAACAGATTCAAGATGATAAAGCTGTTGATGATGTATGGGGCCAGTCTCAACACCAAGAACTGTGTAAGTTCAGAACAACTTTTCCTAAGTTACTTTACACCAATGGTGGACTGACACGTGTAAAGTCTTCAGGACACTCCACTTTCCCAGCTGATGTGTATCTACTTTTCAAAAAAACAGCATTCTATCACGTGGAATGCTGTGACACGGCACACTTAGGAACGACTCATCGTCATGTGGGCTGTTTATTAAGGTAGTTGGATTGTGAAGTGCCCTGCATGAAGCCGTATTTTACAAGACATTGATACTGACATGAAAAGTACCAGTCGAGTACAATGCACCAACGTCTGTTTTTAGACAAACTGGCAAACAGGTATGACAACTGGCACAAAGCCAACAATGCAGCCTCTATGGGGACAACTATGAGGCTAAAGACCTGTGCCTCACTTATCTACACAAGTGAATCTTAAGTGTACATGCTTCAGTTTTTCCAGTTTTGATTTCACGTCCTGCGTGTTTGTTTCTCCTGTGCAGGATGGAAAAACTCCACTGGAGACACTGTCTTCGTGGCAGAACGGAGCCAAGAGCCTCCTGTGCAACTTCAGCCAGGAGAAGCCCAACCAGTAGAACCCAACACATTCCACTAAAGGCAGGAATTCAACATGAGACTCCAAAGTGTTTATCCAGCGAGGCTGTGCCAAGTGCTCACGTCACATTCAAACAGTCCCACGTTTTGACTGACAGATGTTGACGCCCTCATGAAGCAACTGTATTATTAAATCTGAAGTTGGCACAGTAGTGCTGGCAAATATCTATACTTATCACCTGGTTCAGCATTTTGAAGGTTACTGGCAGAGTTACATTTCTCATGTTACATGTTCATGCATCTTACATTCAGATGCGCAGCAGGAACCTGAAGAAGACTTTGTTCAACAATGTGAAATCTAATCGGGATGTTAATAATGTGATAATTAGCAGCGATAGATTAACTGTTCGCCAAATATTGCTGGACAATGTCTCGGCTGACAACATGAAGATGTTTTCTTCTTCTTTTCTTAATTTTTAATTTCAGCTGAGTTGAAGTCAGCGATAGTGCATCGAGAAGATGATGTATTTATTGATTAATGACAACTGTCAGCAATCAACCTATTGGGTTTGATTCATTTATATCAATACCATACACTTAATAACCAAGTGACTGTCTAGAGTTATACTGTAGTTAGATTTTGTGTCATGGTTAGACTTTAGACTTTATTTATTGATTTTCATTTACTTACGGGGAGAGAGTGTGTTTTTTTTTCCAGATGTACAACATCTGGTTAACATTTTCCTCACAGTTCCATTGGATCAACAGTCCGTGTATCGATCCAAGTGTAAAACTGAAGTTATATATTTGTATAAAATGACTCCAGCTCAGTGTGAAATGGTAAAAAAAGGGAGGAACTGAGCCTCACTTTGCTGGCAGATTTTGTGTGTTATACTTAAACATTCAGACGAGTTTAACCAAGTTCTTTGGTCTTATGCATTTTAAGATTGAGAGATGTGACAGGATGAAGAAAGTTTTTGGATTAGGATGAAAATAACCTCTCCACTTACTCTCTCTCGAGACACGCGCAAATACCTATACTGGCCTTTTCTCCTGCAGCAACATCATAAGTAAGCTGTAAGTTAAAAAAATCAATCCTACAACCCTCTTACTCAACCCACAACATTGATTAGGCATTTGTTTGGAGGTTTAGACAACCTTCAGACAAAAGTTTATCTTTTTCAGATTTTCCCAGTTTCACACACACACACACACACACACACACACACACACACACACACACACACACACACACACACACACACACACACACACACACACAGAGAGTGCGGGAGGGAAGAAGCTGAAAAGTCCGTGTTGGTTCAGAGGATGTTTGACAAGTGTTTATGTGGATGAAACAGGTCTTGATATATGACTGGAAATAAGATTTATTTTTTATTGTCAAAGATGTATGTGCATTTTGCCTTGTATTTATAGAGTGTTTAAATAAAACTGATTTTGAATTTGAGCTTTCTTTATTGAGAGAGAGAGAGAGAGAGAGAGAGAGAGAGAGAGAGAGAGAGAGAGAGAGAGAACACAACCTGCATGAAACACAGACAAAGACAAACATGGCTACCAACACAAGCTGTTGAGACAGACCTCCACTTACTCACCGGGTGCATCAAGTATTCTGAATAAAGAGAAGAATTCTACGGAGCCCGGAAGGTGTCATGGAGGAATTAGTAATGTGTGCTCTTGATTTAATACTGATTCAGAGTGAGAGAGCATGAGACTGAGCCAATATTATATCGAGAGCACACAATTTATTCAATCTAGAGCACCAATTAGTTACTAATACAGGGACACAAATGGTCCGTATTTGGCGTGTTGCTCTGAATCACTTTTCTTTTGGGACGACAAAACAAAAGTTAGGTTTAGTCAACAAAACCACAACAATGAAACCACAAGGCGGTGTCTGGTCTCTCCTCCCCTCCTGCCCACTTTGATATTAAGAACTACTTCACTTGAGTGTTGCATAGTCACATGGATGAATTTAATTTGTGTGTCCATCACAAAAAAGGATCCTAATTGACTTTTCATTGGCCTTGTTTTCCTCCTGAGCGACACAAAAAAAAAGACAATTCATGTCCATGTACACGAAACCAATAGATTTGGCATTTTGTGACTATTTCACAACCTGCCATGATACAATGGATACATGTAAACAATGGAGTTTCTGTCTTACAGTTTTTCTCAGATGCTATCGTATACACAGATACAGCCGCTGGCTTTTAACCAGATCCAGTTTTCCAACCTTAACATGTCTCATGCTGTCTCGAGATAGAGGCCAGGTGGGAGGAGAGTGAATTTTCTCCCTCCTTTTTTTCCTTTTGGCGATCTCAATCAGATGTGTATTAGCCTATTTAAGGATGGAATCTCTGCCCATATGTTACATGTGCCATCTTCACATGATTTGAAGAGCTGTGTGGATTGGTGCATTTCCTCAAAACATTTCCTCTGTCCTTGTTGTCATAATCACTGAATTACCTGCATTACACCTCATTTAAATTAAAATAAATCAGCGCTGGTCAAGGAATTACTTGACTGAAAGGCAAGGCACATTTCAATATCAGAATTGAAGCACTGCTTATTGTGCACTGCCACATTACTTAACAAACCATACCAAATGAAATTAGATGAGTAAGCACATTCAAATTCTAGAGGGAGGAGTGAGACAGCCGACAAAAAGTTAATGATACCTCACTGGTACTATCATTGTACTCTGTTAACACACAATCTCACTCTGTCAAACAACTGTCAGGTTCAGGATGGCTGCCAGTATCCCAGGAGTAATAGCAATGGTTTTGTTCTACCTGCTGATCCTTGGAGTTGGCATCTGGGGTTCGTTCAAGTCCAAAAAGGAAAAGAACAATTCTCCAGGTGATAGTATGGAGACGGCCCTGCTGGGTAACCGAAGCATCAGTAGAGTTGTGGGGATCTTCACCACTGCAGGTGAGTTCACCTTATATTGCAGCCCAGTATCATGACAATGATAACGGACAAGAATTGAAAACAAGGCAAAGGCAAAGTCAATAAGGATCCTTTTTCATGGTTGACAGACAAATGAAATGCATCCATGTGACTATGCAACGGGTCAGAGCTAGTGACCTAGCATTGAGTATTGACAAAGACCACTAATGGTGGGCTGGAGGGGAGGTGAATGGATCCAACAAACACAGGACTTTCAACCATGAGATTGGTGTTCAATACTGCGTGTCCCAGAGTGCTGTTGTGAAGAGACTCATTTGTGACGGTGTTCCTAAACCTAACTTTGTTAAAAAGTTGTCTTTGAAAGCATTGAAACACATTTCCATGCATAATTTAACCTTAGCTAATTACATTAAAAACTGCTATTTTTAATATGAATCTGCAGTCCAAAGGATATACTTTCCCTGTACAAAACTCAATGTGTGTGTGTGTGTGTATTTGTGTGTGTGTGTGTGTTTTCATATACGTTTTTTCATTTTTCAGCTACATGGATTGGAGGAGGCTTCATTATCGGAACGTCAGAAATGGTGTACAACCCGTCAATGGGCCTAATCTGGGTTTCCAGCTATATTATAGGAGTAACACTAAATTTGATCATTGGTAAGTCTGTTTTGAACTACTAAAGTGTAGTGTGTTTTATTTGTGTTGCCAGACAAAACTAACAAGGAAGTTGTACAATTTTGTTATGCTGTACGCAAGCGCCCCCATGTACTGTACCTTTTTGTCACGTGCAGTTCTGTTCAAGAGGAATTTCCTCCTAACGAATGGAACCACAGATTATTTCCAGATTAGGAAACATTGCAAAAAATTGCCACTGAATGTATTTCATTTGAGTACATTTATTTTTACTAGATTCTCGACAGTCTCGTTTGTCTAGAACTGTTAATCCAGTCCAATATGTTAACATTCATAAGCATGCAGAGGTACTCTACGGAAAATGATGCATGCCAGCATTGTATCGAGTATGTCAAGCAGTCAAAATTGCAGATCACGGGTGGTAAAATGGTACAGTGGTTACCACTGCTGCCTCACATTAAGTGGGTTCTGCATGTTCTCTGTGTGGGTTACTTAAAAACTGTTCTTGTCTCATTAATTAGGTGGTCTTTTCTTTGCTGGGCCAATGAGAGAAAAAAAATATGTGACCATGATGGATCCTTTCCAGATCAAGTATGGAAAAGTACCAATGGTTCTTTTTGCTCTGGCCGCACTGATGACTGACATTTTGTGGGTGACATCAACACTGATTAGTTTAGGTATGTAAACCATTACAGTTTAAATAAGATAACTGATTAATACATTGAAAAGAATTTGATGTATACATGTTTTGCATACATGACGGATCTAATCCCAACCTGAAGGGACTAGCACTGCTGTTTATTGCGTATGGAAGGATACACTTACCCACACACACACACACACACACACACACACACACACAATTGAAAGGTATGTCTAATAAATTACAGATAAATGTACAACACATAGTAAGGATAGTTGCAAATAATGTAATTATGTTTCCACAGGTGCAACCATGAGTGTGATTCTGGATTTACCATTCACCATATGCATCTGGATCTCTGCTGCTGTGGCTATTATCTACACACTAATGGGAGGTCTCTACTCTGTGGCCTACACAGATGTAATACAGCTTGTCCTCATGTTTATTAGCTTGGTAAGTTTTCTCACGTCCTGGTGACAGGTTTTGCTGGTATTTTAGAGCAGGTTTATGGTCACTATCATAAAACAAGCATGCGATAGTCACACAGAGTGAAGGGCGTTCACAAACAGGTATCAGCATGTGAGAGGATTGCTGCTTCTTTAGCTACAGAAGCTAAAATGTCAAACGTCTGTCTCCTAGAAATTATGTTCATATATTACTAACTTGTTTTGCTAATTATGTGTTAAGGGTGTTTGGTGGCCATATGTTTAGTTTATACAACAAAAGCACAGGTTCAAGTCGGAGAAAGATCGGGTTTTTTCAACAAGTGAAAAACGTAAACACATTGTATTATCATTGTCAACTTCTTTAATTGGAGCTAAAACTTAGCTGAATTTCAGTCGCCTTAGCCAAGGAACCCGGCTTGCTCACGTTTTCCGCATCCCACCCTCCCTCCCTCTTATTAAACCATTTCACTCAAAGGTTATCTTCCCCCATAGTCACTATCCTCACGTTCCACATGGACACCGGGGGGTCTGCAAGGCCCGGGAGCCGCAGTGGACCCTCAAGCTAGCCTTTCCCCAAACAGCTTCATCCAGGCTAATCTCCACCAACCACTCCCCAACGCCGAGGTGGGGCCCTAAGCTAGTTCATTTATTTTAAAGAGGAGCGTGAGTAGCTCAGGAAAATTCTCATATTTGTGTTGCTGACAAAGGATGTGGTCTCGCCATTAGAAGCATCTGATCACTTTTATGTACTCTTCTGGAAATCTGTGTGGGTACTTCAATATTATGTTGCTCGTCTCTGCAGTGGTTCTGTGTCCCCTTTGTCCTGATGAGCCCCTCTTCCTCTGACATCACTCAGACAGCCCTCAACAACACTTTACAGGCCCCCTGGCTGGGTACACTAGAAGCAGACAAAGCCTGGAGATGGATTGACAATTTTTTGGTTTTGGTAAGTGGAAGATCACATCATTGTTTATAAAAAAAAAAGAAAACATAGTGCAGCCCTTATGTCTAAGCCTTTATTTCTTCAGTGTTGTATTCCTAGTCTCAATTTGGAAAATGGTTGTGATTTGTATGGTGTGTTAAATTGACATTGCTTTTATTTGAAGACTCTGGGTTGCCTAGGCTATCAGGCGTTCCATCAGAGGACTTTGTCTGCCTGTTCCTCAGCCACAGCTAAAATCAACTGTTTTGTTGGTGCTGCAATTATTCTTATTTTTGCAATTCCTCCTGTCCTGATTGGCGCAGTGGCCGCATCAACAGGTAATTTATTCCCAATCAAAACCCAATTTTTTTCTTACTGTTAAGGCATGAAACTTCCCTTTAAACCACTTAATGTGTCTCAAATGTGTACTGTGTATGTATCTGTCCATGCCTTAGATTGGAATCTGACTTCTTATGGTTCTCCATCTCCATTTGAACGTGGGGAGGCAACTCTTGTAATGCCCATTGTCTTGCACCACCTCACTCCAACCTATGTCTCCATCGTTGGCATTGGATGTATCGCTGCCGCCGTGATGTCGTCGACTGATTCTGGCATGCTCGCTGCAGCTTCCATCTTCACCTCCAACATCTATAAGAGCATCCTGAGGACCCAGGTCACAACCTTGAAGTTGTTTTCATAATCATAAGCCCTGACTTGGGCAAGAGTTAGATTGACAAATGGTTCTTCCAATCCCCTGTCGTGTATTTTGTGAATGTTCCTGCTCTTTCAACGGTTTCCAATGAATGCTTCTCAGATGGTTCTGTGAAGCAAACCATCTGGCAGGTCAGGTTAATAATGGATATATCTCGGCAAAACACTTGATAAAATGTATCTCTTTTAGTCTTTCTGCTCACGGTGGTGAAATCCGTTAAAGTAGAAGAAAAGAGAGGAGAGGAGGAAAGGAAGGAAATGAGCATTGTGATAATGGAAAAATGGAGTAGGAGCAAACAGGAATAGGATTGAGTTGAGACAGATGGTAGATGGGATAATTAGCTCATCCTGTCGTTGTTTTTCTATTTCTCCTTTCCCAGGCATCAGAGAGAGAGATCCGGTGGGTGATTCGTGGCTGTGTGGTGGGAACAGGCTTGATCGGCACATCACTCACCAGTGTCAATACCAGCACATCAGTGTTATGGTTTCTTAGCACATTGATAACCTACGTTATTATCTTCCCTCAACTGGTCTGTGTTCTGTTCTTTAAAATCTCCAATGGTTATGGGGCTGTTATGGGCTGGCTGGTGGGGCTGCTGTTAAGACTGTTGTGTGGAGAGCCGTTGATTGGGCTACCGCCCATCCTCCATTTGCCAGGATGCACCCTTGAAGATGGTGTTTATGTCCAACGCTCTCCAGTGAATACCATCTCCATGTTGGCTGTCTTGGCTGCCAACCTCTTGTTTTCCTACTTGTTCTCTCTGCTCATCCACAAAAACCTGCTTCCTGAGAAGTGGGATGCGTTGAACATGAAAGTCCAGCAGTTGCCAAAACAACAGACATCAACATACAGCGTCAAAGGCAACAATGACAATATTTGTGACATTGAAGTTTCAGAGCCTATGATGAGTACAACGTGTTAAATAAGCAAAACCATACCTTGTGTGAGATACAAGCTGAAGCAAGTTTTTGGGGGGCAGCGGGGCATTTTCACATTATTTTGATAGCAAAGAGGCAGACAGGAAACGGGGAGAGAGAGGGGTGTGACATGCAACAATGTTTGCCAGCTGGAATCAGTTTTGGTCTTCTTTCTCTGTTAATGTTTGTCTATTATTTTTATGTAAAAATACAAGTGTAACAAAATAAATACATTTAATTAAATGTCAAATAATACTCATACAATCTCCATTTGGTAGATATCATCCCTGGTCATGTACAAAGAACATGTGCCAACCAGCTAACTGATTAACATATCACTGTCACAGGAGAGTGTTCCCACCTGCTTCAAGAGCGCTACCATCGTCCCTGGCGACTGTGCCTAAGTGGAGAGCGGGGCCGTCCTTCAATCGGCGGTTCGATCCCCGGCTCCGGCTCTGCTAGTCGCATGTCGATGTGTCCTTGAGCAAGACACTTAACCCCCCAAAAAATTGCTCCTGTAGCTATGCCTATGGTGTGATAGAATATGAATTGTAAGTTACTTTGGATAAAAGCGTCTGCTAAATGACTGTAATGTAATGTCCCTCTACCTAAAAACTCTGTAGTGTCTAGATCAAACGACTACCACTCTGTGGCACTCACCCCCATTTTGATGAGGTGCTTTGACAAACTGGTTCTCAAGCAAATCAAAAACAACATTCCCAGCCAAGGTGCACCCTCGCCAGTTTGCAAAGAGAGACAACAGATCCACAGAGGATGTTTTCTTCACTGCCCTCCACTCAGCCCTCACACATCTTGAAAATAACAACACCTACATCCGAATGTTGTTTGGTGATTTCAGCGTAGTATTCAACCCAATCTCCAACATGAAATGTGTTTGGTAAAATAGCACTCTGGGCTTCAGTAGCACAATCTGCAACTGGTTATTTGAATTCCTCTCAAACAAACCCCAGGCAGTTCGGATTGGCAGCCACACCTCCTACACTCTAGTATTGAACCCCGGCTCCCCGCAGGGCTGTGTGCTCGGCCCTTTCACCTTCAAGCTGTAGACCCACACCCCCATGAAGAGAACTGTTAACATCTAAATAACTATATATTTAACTTCCTTTATCCTTGTACATGCACAATCTATCACATACAGCAGTTTAAAATCATTTTGGAGAGCTAGAACCCTCTCCAAGGCGTCTCTGGGCCGCCGACTGACGGCTCCATGCGTTATAGCGGGTGTTTGAGTGGCCGTTTCTCAGCCTGTGGTTGGTCGATTTCTTTCAATGACAAGTCTATGCACGTTTCTGGATCTAGCCAATGGACTGGTGTCAACGGAATTTTCCGGAAGGCTTTAGTTTTCCGAAAAATGCCGATTTACACACCGGAGACCCGGCATAAAATCCCGAGGATCGGCTCGTGAAATCTCGTCCGCCGGGCTTATTTGACCCCCTCCTTCGTTCAAAGAAACTTTATTAGACAGGAAAGGGATAGCAAAAGGCAAATCAGCCGTCAAAAAGGAAATATGAGGACTTCTTTATGATTTTTCTTCAAAATTGTGAGTACCAAACCAGAATTCTTCTGCAGTGTGACTGGCTGCTCGGGGGTGCTCTTCCCCGGGTAACGTTTGAAGTGTGTGGCGGAGAGTAAATCCGAAATGTACATTCGAAGCGTGGTCGAATGCTAATGTTGCTAAGTAGGTAGCTTTAGCGTGGACGGTAAAGGATCGTCTTTTGGTGGACTATTTCTGCTGCATATGTCGGGAAAATGAACGCGAAAAAGTGACGAAATTTAGCAGTAGGCTAGCAACGTTGTCCTAGATCGTGTTTTATTGTGTTTTGAGTGTGTAAAGTGTTACACATGCTTCTGTTCATGAGAAATTCTTCGTTAAAACTGTATGCTGCATGGTTGTGGAAATATTATATTTGTTACTGAAAATGGCATTATTCGGTACCGGCTCGGTTCTGCTCGGCCCACTTGGACCAAAATGGGCCCGGGTCGAGCCCAGAAAGGAAATCAACCATCTTGCAGAGGGGTGCTCAGAGTTCCATCTACTGCTCAATGTCGGTGAACCGAGCTTATTGTTGATTTAAGAAAAAAATTAGGCAAACACACACACACACACACAAACACACACCCCTGTCTACATAAATGGAGCTCAGGTGGAGCAAGTGAACAGTGTTTGCGTCACAAACAACGTGACGTGGTCATCACACAACTCAATGCGGGTGAAAAAAGCCCTGCATACTTCTAACAATTCAAAGTTCCTGTTCCCACTTCTTGTGGGAACAGGAACAGCTGGAGACAAAACAAGCGTGTTGCTCGAGTTCTGTCTGTAGGATAACTGTGATTTTTACTCTATATTTCTTAAAGAGAGCATGCTTTTATGTTAAAATGTTAGAATCTTGTTTTGTGTTTGTCCCTAGACTCAACAGACTCAAGGTTGGCAGCTGTACTTTCTCCCTCGTTTATGGCCCAGCTACAGACAGTGCACGTCAAAGAGCAGACTTGCTGTCAAAACCAGTCGGACTCGCACATCACGTCTTTCTTTCCCCCAATTTGAATACTTACACATTGCAACCGCTGACAAGCACCTTTGAAGAGTGTTGTCGTCTCACACTCAGGACACGAACACGGTAAGTAGTCGTAAATCATGCTGTAAAAATATAATGAATTACCTCATAAAATGATGCTGTTATAACGTAGTTATTTGGCTTTGAAAGCTGTTTTTATTTCTTAAATGTGCATGGTATGAGCATTATGAATGTTAGATTTCAATTAAAAGTCAACTAAACCCCATTTGGACAGGATACATTTCCATCTGGGAGGTGGGGTGATTTAAACATTAGCTGGTCAGTGATTTTTTTTTCAGTCCTGAGTGCATAACATTAGCAGTTAATTCCAGTAGAACGAGGCCCCTTTGTGAGGTCAGCTAGGATTCAGAGATTTGTGTCCCTGTCCACCGTATCACAATTAAGAGCGATGGAATCATCCTTCATTTGTTTTGGTCAACCTGGTTTCTTTTAGAGTTGAAATATCTGTATTGTTTTCTTGGATCAAAATTTGAATAGTCCAGTCCAGTTTTTCTATCAAGCTTCCCAGATTAATTTGAACAAATACAAGACCTCTGCAGTTTAATAAGTCAAGAGAAGTATCTCAAGTAGGATCAGAAGTAGTGATAGAAGTCTGTAGTGCAATTGTAATTTAATTTATATAATAATTTAAGGCAGGAGCAGTAGGATTTGAATAATAAAAAGAGTCATCTAAAAGGGATTTCAGTTGGAATGAATTAAGTAGTAATATATATATATATATATATATATATATTTAACCTTGGATATGATCAAATCAGATATATGAGATACATGGCAATCTCTGGTGTTAAAAAATGAAGCCAACACGCAAGTGCCAACAAATGGCCACTTGAAACTGTCTCGAAAAACAAATGACAACTATACAGAGGGGAATTTGATTATAACTCACCAATTTAAATTATATTTAGGCTTAAAATGGTGTGGACGCTTTGACTGAGAGGTCCCGTCACTCTTGAAGCTGTTACTCCAGTTGACACTTGATCATTTGGAAAGTTTTGTGGAATTGATGGCAGTTGACAAGCTGTTACTTTGTGTAATAACAGGGTGTTAAAGTTAAAGTTAGGATTTTATTGTCATATACATATACAAAATTTGACTTCTGCATTTAACCCATCCCTAGCTTATTGGGAGCAGTGGACTGCTGAGAAGAGCCCGGGGAGCAGTTAGGGGTTCAGTGTCTTGCTCAGGGACACTTCGGCATAGGACATATGACCTAGCACCGACCTTGCGGTTACCGGACAACCCTCTCTACCCATTGAGCCACGGCCGCCCCCATGTTGGGAGACTTCTGTATTTAGGTCAACGGGTGATGCATTTAATGGTTATGTCACCATCCATGTCTGGATATTAAACTGACACTTGAATGAAAGAATGAAAAACATTCTCGAGAATTCATTCAGTTCATTGGTACCTCTGAACTGTCTTCAACAGACTCAAGGTTGGCAGCTGTACTTTCTCCCTCGTTTATGGCCCAGCTACAGACAGTGCATGTCAAAGAGCAGACTTGCTGTCAAAACCAGTCGGACTCGCACTTCACGTTTTTCTTTCCCCCAATTTGAATACTTACACATTGCATACCTCTGAACTGTCTTGTGTCAACAGCTCTCGGGTTGAGATCAAAACTCTGCAGTGGCCAATTCAAACAGTGGCCCCGCTTAATGTAATCCTGCTTTTTGGATACTTGTCTTGTTGCAACACCGAACTTCTATCAGACCTCTGGTAACAGTCTAAAACCTGGTATTTTTTAATTACAATTTTTTTTTTAAATCAGACTTTGTTAGTAACAAAACTTTGTGTTTTACTTATTAGGGGAGAGCACTTTTAATTTAAACCTACAATCTCATTTTAAAATCCATACTTTGACAGCAGAAATTAGTTTTCTACTGTTGTGACTTCAAGGGAATTAAGACCACAAATTATTTAGTTTTATCGTTCATCTTAAATAATATAATTTTCCCTGTCAAACAGTTCTACTGTTTTCACCAGTCTTCAGGTTCATCATGGCTGTCAACATTCCCGGACTGATAGCAATGCTGATCTTCTACTTGCTGGTTCTTGGAGTCGGCATCTGGGCTTCTATCAAGTCCAAAAAGGAGGAGAACAAAAGTGCGGCTGACAAAATAGAGATGGCTCTGTTGGGAAACCGAAGCATAAACAAGGTGGTGGGGATCTTCACAATGACAGGTAAAGCGTATCATTGTAGATAGGTATGGAAGCCCATTCCCGCCAGCAAAAAAATTAATGAATAAGATCACCAAAAAAAAGTTAATTAATTAATTCACAAAAAAAAAAAAAATTAATTCACAAAAAGAAATATATATATATATATATATATATATATATATATATATATATATATATATATATATATATATATATATATATATATATATATATATTTTTTTTTAACTTTTTCTCTGTCAGCAAAAAAGAAAAAAAATATATATGTTTCAAGTTGCTGTTTATTGGTCGCCACCTTAGCCACATTGGTTTCATTCTTTGTACTCCAGAGCTGCTTCTTATGGAAGCCCATTCCCGGAGCAAAAAAAAAAAAGAAAAGAAAAATAAGATCACAAAAAAAAAAAAAAAAAAAAGAAATGGTAACTTAAAAAAAAAAAGAAAAATGTAATTTACAAAAAATGAATAATCCACCCACAAAATAAAAAATAATAATTCTAATCATTTTTTATTTTTTTATTTTACTTTTTTTCCACAAACAAAAAAAAAAAAAAAAAAAAATGTTGGTGCATCCATCTGTAACCATAACACTGACCATATTTTTCCAGTTGCTATAGAAAGTCGAAATGATGAGATACTTTAACACAACAGTCATAGAAGCAGCTATGACATATAAATGGATTGTGAGTACATTGAAGACTTCTTTAAAACGTGGCTTTACAACACATGAAATACAGATGATGTTTCACATGGATTGTACTGAGCAAATGCACCCTTGAAGCTCTGGAGTATAAAGAATGAAACCAATGTGGCTGAGGTGGCGACCAATAAACAGCAACTGGAAACATCTTTTATTTATTTTTTTGCTGACAGAGAAAAAGTAAAAAAAAAATTATATATATATATAAATATATATATATTTTTTTTTTTTGTGAATTAATTATAACTTTTTTTTTTTTTTTTTGTGAATTACATATTTCTTTTTTTTTTTTAAGTTACTTTTTATTGTTGTGATCTTATTTTTTTGCTGGCGGGATGGGCTTCCATACATAGCTGCTTCTATGACTGTTGTGTTTAAGTATCTCATAATTTCGACTTTCTATAGCAACTGGAAAAATCTGGTCAGTGTTTTTTTTTTTTGCCGGTGGAAAAAAAGTAAAATAAAAAAAATGAAAAAATTATTAGTATTATTATTTATTTTGTGGATGGATTTTTTTTTTTTTTTTTTTTTGTGAATTACATTTTTTTTTTTTCTTTTTTTAAGTTACTATTTATTTATTCATTTTTTATTTTTTTTTAGTGATCTTATTTTTTTTTTGCTGGCAGGAATGGGCTTCCATAGGTAGGTGATATGGCACTTTAAACTGGATTTAATTGTCCGACCTTTACAACATGCAAGCGGTGTTTCCAATTCCTTTCACTGGAAAGTAGCTAAAGCCTACTTAAACATGTGAACGTATTCCAACTTGCCATCACGTTTGCTACCACAACATAAATGGGAAAACAAGTCAGTATTATATAAACGGAAATTCTAGAAGACGGGGTTGGTGACTAACAGAATTCTCTACAGCATCAGAAAAAAAGATTTGCTTTTGTATGCATGTAATTTTCTCTATACTGGTTTCTCCTGTGAACTAATTTCTGTGTTTGTATGCGTCTGTCCATCCTGTAGCCACGTGGGTTGGAGGCTGCTTCATCATGGGCATAACTGAGATGATTTACACCCCCTCTATGGGACTTATATCGGTGGTAATCCTCATAGCAGCTTATTCTTTTTCGTTTATTTTGGGTAAGTATTAAAGAATTACAATCAAAAGAAGTTTGATCATGTTTGCATATTTCATACAACGAAAACTGACATTGCTTCAATGAAAATAAATAGTTCGGGCCCATTCATTACGATAAGAGATGCTCACACTGAAAACCTTCTGCTTTCTGTCACATTGTGCCTTGAGTCACATAGCTTCACTTGACTTGAGATTTGAGACCATGTTTGATGAAGTCTGCCTGATCTGCCACTTATTGAAAGCAGGTGTGAATGCAAGGCTCATGATCAGATGTTCATGTAATGTTCAAATAGATCAGATGTTCATATAACGTATCCAGACGACACACTGCATGTGAATACCAGGGAGGTGATGTTTTTGCTGTTTTTCTTTTGACTGTATGCATCTTGCATTTGCTAAATCTATCCGTCTGTTTTAATATTCAGGTGGCCTTGTGTTCATCAAGCCAATGAGAGACAACAAATATGTGACCGTGTTGGACCCTTTCCAGATCAAGTATGGAAAAGCATTCACAGCCATTCAGTCACTGGGTGCACTTCTAAGCGATATTCTGTGGTTGGCTGGAACACTAATCAGCTTAGGTACATAAACACTTTACCTACAACTTCTTTATAGTTTCTATTTTGAAAGTCAGAGTTGAAGTCAAGAGCTGACCTGAGTCCACGATGAAGCACAGTTAAGACCGAGTGAAGAATGAGTCTAAAACCAGGGTTGCCGTCAGAGAGTCCTTTCCGACAGGGAACTGAACTGAAAGGGAAACTTATCTCTGCAATATTCAAAGCCACAACACTCCGTGGACAAAAAAAGTATAGATATGTCTCACTTTTAATTCAGTTCCATATCGGAAAATACTCAAGCATACACTTAAACTGATATAGATTTTTTTTAGGTGGGTCTTCCTTTTAGGTAGCTTAAATACGTTATGCTGCTGCTGGTACTCCTGTCTGCTTATAGGGACGCACCAACCACCGTCTACTGTTGGTAATACACTGACTATGGATAAGTACCTCATTCAACCCCACTTCAAAATACCAAACTATTCATTCATACCTTCTTTTTTAAGCACAATCACATTATGGGGACTTAGTAAAATGGTGGCTCTACTTGTTGAGTAGAGTGGGTCGTCCTGTAACCACAAGGTTTGTGGTTTGATCCCTGGCTCCCACTTTATGCATGTCATGTATGTATATGATGAGTTTTGAGCTGTTCCCAATATGTCCACCTTGCCATTTTACAGCAAGGATATGTTTAAAAACATTAAGATTATTATGTGGGTTAGGGCTGCATGTAGGTTGGGAATTACATTAAGTCAGTGCGATATCTTCTCACGTTTCAACAACAGGTGCATGTGTGTGTTTCAGGTGCCACCATGAATGTGATTTTGGATTTGCCCTACTCTGTGAGCATCTGGATCTCTACTGCTGTGGTGATTGTCTACACACTGCTGGGCGGCTTCTACTCTGTGGCATACACAGACATCATACAGGTCATCCTCATTTTCATCACCATGGTGAGGATGCTATACTTTTATGTTATACGTTTTAGGAAAACACGAAGCAACAGTCTCTTGACTGCGTTTGGAACAACCTGTGACTAATCATACTTCATTAGTGCAGAAAGAATTGTAACGAAAAACAAACTGTTCTAATGAAATCCTATACAGTAGTTGTGCAATTAATGAATGGTCCTACAGTTTGTGGTGATCTATTTGGTTGATTCATATTGTTCTTTAATGATGCTGATAACATATTCTGATCAAACAAAACCTACAGTAGACTAATTCTGCCCTTAAAATGATTTATTATTACATTATGAGCTCTGCAAAGGTATTTTCTGGGCCTGTTGTACTTGATTGCATTGGAATGCAGGTGTACCTATTATACGAATATTAAAAGTTTGTCTTAAGAAGGAATTTGTTTCTCATATTGAAATGTACAAACACACGTTTTCTGTAGCTTACCTTGCCTTATTTTGCTGTTTAAATGATTGATTTTTGCTTTAGTTGCTGTCATGTGTTCTTTGTCTTTGCAGAGTGTCTGTTTACCGTTTGTCCTGATAAACCCCACCCATGTGGACATTACTCAGACGGCCCTGAACAACACTTTTCAGCCGCCCTGGATTGGTAAACTGGAGAGGAAGTTTGCTTGGACCTCTATCGATACCTTCTTATATATGGTGAGCTCAAGACATTTAAGGATGGTTTGCTCCAGTGTAAATACATCAGCCTCCATATAATGTTGCAGCTGGTTACATACAATAACCGGCTTTATTGATTTGTGTAATGTTGGAAAAACATTTTCACAGGTTTTTCATGATAACTCACAGGAATATGATTCAAATTGTATCATCCTCATTTGATTAAAATTTTCACTTTCAAGTTGCAGTCAATTCGCTTTCTGAATATAAAGCAGTGAAAGATGTAAATGTCCCACAATGGTCTAAGTGTTTCTTCAGACCTTCTCCACCCTAAAAGACAACATTCAGAGGGAAACGAAGTAGGCCAAAAAAACATCATTCAGGGAACATGTTGTGAAAGAAAACCCTACACAGTGCTAGATTGGTTGATTGGGAGTCCTGCTTCGGTCCAGTTTTAGGGACTGATGCACCTGGATTGATGAAATGACATTAGTAGATGTTACTTTCATTTCTTCTTTCTCATGTTTATTCAACCCGCAGCCCACCTAGATTTGATCAATTTCTAACCATACCCATGCACGCACATTAAGAAATCCATATTTGTTACCCATTACAAGAACGTTTTGTGCGTTACCAGACCCTGGTTACCATGTGAAGACCCTAGAAGATTGCCAGTGCTGATAAATGATGAGCACTCAGTTCAATTGTTATCTAATGGTTCTCTTAATGACTTAAACTACTTAAATATGATGTGTGATTGACTATCTCAACTTTCACAGATTCAATAGGAATAACAATTAATATGACTGTATTACTTCCAAGTCAATGGGATGCCTGGGATCCCAAGCCTTCCACCAGAGGACCTTGTCTGCTACTTCCACATCGGCGGCTAGGACCACATGCTTTGTTGGGGCTTTCACTGTCATCATATTAGGAATACCTCCTATACTGATCGGGGCAGTGGCTGCATCCACAGGTAATAAGAGCTTCTAAAGACATGAACAGATTTATATTGAAAACATGCAAAGATGGTAACTAAAGTAAAAGTACATTGTGTGTGAGTTAATGACTGCATTAAACCAAATCCCCCAGAAATTACCACATTTAATGCTGTGCTTCTCAACGTTCAAAATGGTCAAGCTGTTAAATTCCTGTGAACATAGCTGGTCAAAACTATGCTTCATTCTCTCTTTGTTTATCATATCTGTCTACATGCCAGACTGGAACCTCACTTCTTATGGTTCTCCGTCTCCGTTGGAACGTGGGGAGGGAGCTATGGTCCTGCCTATCGCCCTGAACTACCTCACCCCAACCTTCGTCGCTATCACCGGCACCGGAGCCATTTCTGCCGCTGCTATGTCATCAGCCGACTCTGCTTTAATCTCTGCAGCCTCCATTTTCACTTGCAACATCTACAAGGCTATCCTGAGGCCTCAGGTGTGAACAACTAAGACTGTTTCTTAAATTGCTACATCTCAAAAAAAAGAGGAGGCAAAACTTCCTTTTCAAAGATTTGAAAGACGAATGAGAAACTAAAAAGAGTTGAAAGCGACTGCGAGTGAAATAAAAGTAATGAATGGGCATTGTGGAGAAAAAGGGCAGTAGATAAAGTAGAAGGGTACAATGAGAAAAGATTGAGAGACTGTGAAACCTTAGCTCCTTACTTCTCTGAAACTAATTTGTCTTTGCTTTTTCCTTTTTATTCAGGCATCACAGAGAGAAATCCAGTGGGTGATCCGTGCTACTGTGGTTGGGGCAGGCTTGATCGGTGCATCACTCACCAGCCTTAAAGATAGTATCATTTGGATGATGTTCCTTAGTATTGAAGTGTGCTACATATTGATTTTCTCTCAGCTCGTCTGTGTCCTCTTCTTCAACATATCCAACTTCTACGGGGCTGTTATGGGCTGGTCAACAGGGTTGGTGTTAAGACTGCTCAGTGGAGAGCCATCACTAGGGGTAGCACCAGTCATACACTTCCCAGGATGCACTCTCGAGGATGGCATTTATGTTCAGTACTCCCCAGTGAGGACCATCGCCGTGCTGTCTGCCATCGCTGCCAACTTGTTGTTCTCCTACCTGGCTTCTGTGCTTTTCAACAAAGGGTTGCTTCCTGAGAAGTGGGATGTGTTCAAAGTGAAAGCTCAGCACTCAGCACAACCACCGACACCAAGCGATGACGACAAAAGATGCAATGAGAAGGAGAAGCTTGATGAAAAAGAATCTCACCAAGATACATTAGAGCCAATGATTACCACCACATGTTAAAGATTTTATGTGCAGTACTTTAATGTAATAATAATAAATATTATTATCAATTGTTGGGCTGATTTATTAATATACTTTGATATATTTGATGTCTTTCTATATTATAGGATTATTTGTTTATTGTATACTATACTGCACCATACATTGCCGTAGTTCATTTGATATTCTGTTACACTGCTATATTCTGTAAGACTGCTATGTTATAGTCTTGACATCATATACTTCATTATATTTCTATGTGTTTTTAAATAGATCTTCTTAATTCATCCTAGGACAACTAGACAGCTACTTTTAACATGAAACACTTAAATGTCAAATTTGCCAATTTTTATTTGGATGTTCAGTGCTGATGGTAAATGCAGTCCATTGAAGAAATCAATTCCCCAGGTATTGCTATATTGACGTTGGCTGCTGAACCCTTAAGCAGCCTCTATCTGTCAGAATCGAGCTGAATATCCAAATTAAGCCAAATACAAATAAAAAGAGTAAAACAATGTATCTTTTGTTTGAAGAGGAATTTTGGATGGATCTGGATGTGTGTGATGCTGTCAGATGGATCAGGCATGTCACTGCACCTTGTTGTGGCTTGTCTTCTGGAGTAAGGAACAGCACAAAAACATACATAACTAACTTTACAGGTTAAAAGCAGATTTAAATAGATGAGTTTGCAGTTTTGAAAGTTGCGAGTGACGGAGAATGTCTGAGGTGCTGGGGGAGGGAGTTCCAGAGGGAGGGGGCAGCAATGGACAAGGCCCTGTCCTCCCAGGTCTGATGCTTGGACAGAGTAGGGGGGGTAAGGAGGTTGGCATTGGCGGATCTGAGGTTGCGGTTGGGAGCGTGTCGATACAGGAAGTCCGAAAGGTATGAAGGGGCGAGGTTATGAAGGGCTTTGTATGTGATGAGGAGAATCTTGAACTGGATTCTTTGCTGTCTGGGGAGCCAGTGGAGGTTTTGAAGGACTGGGGTGATGTGATCTCTGGTGCGGGAGTGGGAGAGCAGACGGGCAGCTGAGTTCTGGATGTATTGTAGTTTGTTCACGATTTTGGTGGGTGAGCCGTACAGGATGCTGTTGCAGTAGTCCAGTCGAGAGGTGATGAAGGCGTGGATGAGTGTTTCAGCGGCTGTGGAGGAGAGGGAGGGGCGTAGACAGGCGATGATTTTGAGATAAAAGAAGGCGTTTTTTGTGATGTGATTGACTTGGCTTTCATAGGAGAGGGTTTGATCAAAAATGATACCACGGTTACGGACATGTGTGGAACCAGGAACAGTGGTGTCATCGATGCAGAGAGAGAAGTTGTTTTGGCATTTGTTTAGTGATTTGGGGCCGATGAGGATTTCAGATTTGTCGCTGTTTAAAAAAGTTGGCTTGCATCCCGGTGTTTATATCTGTGAGGCAATTGGTGATGGTGGAGTGGGTGGTGGGGTGATGAATTTGGTGGAGATGTAGAACTGAGTGTCGTCAGCATAGCAGTGGAAATGGAAACCATGGTGGCATATGATGTCGCCAAGGGGGAGCAGGTAGAGGATGAAGAGGAGGGGACCGAGTACCGAACCTTGGGGGACACCTTGAGAGACTGGGGCCCACTTGGACCAAAATGGGTCCGGGTCGGGCCCAGAAAGGAAATCAACCATCTTGCAGAGGGGTGCTCAGAGTTCCATCTACTGCTCAATGTCGGTGAACCGAGCTTATTGTTGATTTAAGAAAAAAATTAGTTAAACACACACACACACACACAAACACCCCTGTCTACATAAATGGAGCTCAGGTGGAGCAAGTGAACAGTGTTTGCGTCACAAACAACGTGACGTGGTCATCACACAACTCAATGCGGGTGAAAAAAGCCCTGCATACTTCTAACAATTCAAAGTTCCTGTTCCCACTTCTTGTGGGAACAGGAACAGCTGGAGACAAAACAAGCGTGTTGCTCGAGTTCTGTCTGTAGGATAACTGTGATTTTTACTCTATATTTCTTAAAGAGAGCATGCTTTTATGTTAAAATGTTAAAAACATCTGAGAAATGAAAAGCACGCTCAACAAAATGTCTCTCTTAAGAATGATATGTGGTGGAATCTTGTTTTGTGTTTGTCCCTAGACTCAACAGACTCAAGGTTGGCAGCTGTACTTTCTCCCTCGTTTCAGCCATGTGCACAGGATATGGCCCAGCTACAGACAGTGCACGTCAAAGAGCAGACTCGCACATCACGTCTTTCTTTCCCCCAATTTGAATACTTACACATTGCAACCGCTGATAAGCACCTTTGAAGAGTGTTGTCGTCTCACACTCAGGACACGAACACGGTAAGTAGTCGTAAATCATGCTGTAAAAATTTAATAAATTACCTCATAAAATTATACTGTTATAACGTAGTTATTTGGCTTTGAAAGCTGTTTTTAATTCTTAAATGTGCATGGTATGAGCATTATGAATGTTAGATTTCAATTAAAAGTCAACTAAACCCCATTTGGACAGGATACATTTCCATCTGGGAGGTGGGGTGATTTAAACATTAGCTGGTCAGTGATTTTTTTTTCAGTCCTGAGTGCATAACATTAGCAGTTAATTCCAGTAGAACGAGGCCCCTTTGTGAGGTCAGCTAGGATTCAGAGATTTGTGTCCCTGTACACCGTATCACAATTAAGAGCGATGGAATCATCCTTCATTTGTTTTGGTCAACCTGGTTTCTTTTAGAGTTGAAATATCTGTATTGTTTTCTTGGATCAACATTTGAATAGTCCAGTCCAGTTTTTCTATCAAGCTTCCCAGATTAATTTGAACAAATACAAGACCTCTGCAGTTTAATAAGTCAAGAGAAGTATCTCAAGTAGGATCAGAAGTAGTGATAGAAGTCTGTAGTGCAATTGTAATTTAATTTATATAATAATTTAAGGCAGGAGCAGTAGGATTTGAATAATAAAAAGAGTCATCTAAAAGGGATTTCAGTTGGAATGAATTAAGTAGTAATATATATATATATATATATATTTATATATATATATATATATATATATATTTAACCTTGGATATGATCAAATCAGATATATGAGATACATGGCAATCTCTGGTGTTAAAAAATGAAGCCAACACGCAAGTGCCAACAAATGGCCACTTGAAACTGTCTCGAAAAACAAATGACAACTGTACAGAGGGGAATTTGATTATAACTCACCAATTTAAATTATATTTAGGCTTAAAATGGTGTGGACGCTTTGACTGAGAGGTCCCGTCACTCTTGAAGCTGTTACTCCAGTTGACACTTGATCATTTGGAAAGTTTTGTGGAATTGATGGCAGTTGACAAGCTGTTACTTTGTGTAATAACAGGGTGTTAAAGTTAAAGTTAGGATTTTATTGTCATATACATATACAAAATTTGACTTCTGCATTTAACCCATCCCTCGCTTATTGGGAGCAGTGGACTGCTGAGAAGAGCCCGGGGAGCAGTTAGGGGTTCAGTGTCTTGCTCAGGGACACTTCGGCATAGGACATGTGACCTAGCACCGACCTTGCGGTTACCGGACAACCCTCTCTACCCATTGAGCCACGGCCGCCCCCATGTTGGGAGACTTCTGTATTTAGGTCAACGGGTGATGCATTTAATGGTTATGTCACCATCCATGTCTGGATATTAAACTGACACTTGAATGAAAGAATGAAAAACATTCTTGAGAATTCATTCAGTTCATTGGTACCTCTGAACTGTCTTGTGTCAACAGAGATCAAAACTCTGCAGTGGCCAATTCAAACAGTGGCCCCGCTTAATGTAATCCTGCTTTTTGGATACTTGTCTTGTTGCAACACCGAACTTCTATCAGACCTCTGGTAACAGTCTAAAACCTGGTATTTTTTAATTACAATTTTTTTTTTTAAATCAGACTTTGTTAGTAACAAAACTTTGTGTTTTACTTATTAGGGGAGAGCACTTTTAATTTAAACCTACAATCTCATTTTAAAATCCATACTTTGACAGCAGAAATTAGTTTTCTACTGTTGTGACTTCAAGGGAATTAAGACCACAAATTATTTAGTTTTATCGTTCATCTTAAATAATATAATTTTCCCTGTCAAACAGTTCTACTGTTTTCACCAGTCTTCAGGTTCATCATGGCTGTCAACATTCCCGGACTGATAGCAATGCTGATCTTCTACTTGCTGGTTCTTGGAGTCGGCATCTGGGCTTCTATCAAGTCCAAAAAGGAGGAGAACAAAAGTGCGGCTGACAAAATAGAGATGGCTCTGTTGGGAAACCGAAGCATAAACAAGGTGGTGGGGATCTTCACAATGACAGGTAAAGCGTATCATTGTAGATAGGTATGGAAGCCCATTCCCGCCAGCAAAAAAATTAATGAATAAGATCACCAAAAAAAAGTTAATTAATTAATTCACAAAAAAAAAAAAAATTAATTCACAAAAAAAAAAAATATATATATATATATATATATATTTTTTTTTACTTTTTCTCTGTCAGCAAAAAAGAAAAAAAATATATATGTTTCCAGTTGCTGTTTATTGGTCGCCACCTGAGCCACATTGGTTTCATTCTTTGTACTCCAGAGCTGCTTCTTATGGAAGCCCATTCCCGGAGCAAAAAAAAAAAAGAAAAGAAAAATAAGATCACTAAAAAAAAAAAAAAAAAAAGAAATGGTAACTTAAAAAAAAAAAGAAAAATGTAATTTACAAAAAATGAATAATCCACCCACAAAATAAAAAATAATAATTCTAATAATTTTTTATTTTTTTATTTTACTTTTTTCTACAAACAAAAAAAAAAAAAAAAAAAAAAATGTTGGTGCATCCATCTGTAACCATAACACTGACCAGATTTTTCCAGTTGCTATAGAAAGTCGAAATTATGAGATACTTTAACACAACAGTCATAGAAGCAGCTCTTCATAGGTTACTCTACATTTGACATATAAATGGATTGTGAGTACATTGAAGACTTCTTTAAAACGTGGCTTTACAACACATGAAATACAGATGATGTTTCACATGGATTGTACTGAGCAAATGCACCCTTGAATAGAATGTTAAGCAAGAAGCAGCTCTGGAGTATAAAGAATGAAACCAATGTGGCTGAGGTGGCGACCAATAAACAGCAACTGGAAACATCTTTTATTTATTTTTTTGCTGACAGAGAAAAAGTAAAAAAAAAATTATATATATATATAAATATATTTTTTTTTTTTTTGAATTAATTATATCTTTTTTTTTTTTTTTTTGTGAATTACATATTTTTTTTTTTTTTTTAAGTTACTTTTTTTTGTTGTGATCTTATTTTTTTGCTGGCGGGATGGGCTTCCATACATAGCTGCTTCTATGACTGTTGTGTTAAAGTATCTCATAATTTCGACTTTCTATAGCAACTGGAAAAATCTGGTCAGTGGGTTTTTTTTTTGCCGGTGGAAAAAAAGTAAAATAAAAAAAAATAAAAATTATTAGTATTATTATTTATTTTGTCGATGGATTTTTTTTTTTTTTTTTTTTGTGAATTACATTTTTTTTTTTTTTTTTTTTAAGTTACTATTTATTTATTCATTTTTTTTTTTTTTTAGTGATCTTATTATTTTTTTGCTGGCAGGAATGGGCTTCCATAGTTAGGTGATATGGCACTTTAAACTGGATTTAATTGTCCGACCTTTACAACATGCAAGCGGTGTTTCCAATTCCTTTCACTGGAAAGTAGCTAAAGCCTACTTAAACATGTGAACGTATTCCAACTTGCCATCACGTTTGCTACCACAACATAAATGGGAAAACAAGTCAGTATTATATAAACGGAAATTCTCGAAGACGGGGTTGGTGACTAACAGAATTCTCTACAGCATCAGAAAAAAAGATTTGCTTTTGTATGCATGTACTTTTCTCTATACTGGTTTCTCCTGTGAACTAATTTCTGTGTTTGTATGCGTCTGTCCATCCTGTAGCCACGTGGGTTGGAGGCTGCTTCATCATGGGCATAACTGAGATGATTTACACCCCCTCTATGGGACTTATATCGGTGGTAATCCTCATAGCAGCTTATTCTTTTTCGTTTATTTTGGGTAAGTATTAAAGAATTACAATCAAAAGAAGTTTGATCATGTTTGCATATTTCATACAACGAAAACTGACATTGCTTCAATGAAAATAAATAGTTCGGGCCCATTCATTACGATAAGAGATGCTCACACTGAAAACCTTCTGCTTTCTGTCACATTGTGCCTTGAGTCACATAGCTTCACTTGACTTGAGATTTGAGACCATGTTTGATGAAGTCTGCCTGATCTGCCACTTATTGAAAGCAGGTGTGAATGCAAGGCTCATGATCAGATGTTCATGTAATGTTCAAATAGATCAGATGTTCATATAACGTATCCAGACGACACACTGCATGTGAATACCAGGGAGGTGATGTTTTTGCTGTTTTTCTTTTGACTGTATGCATCTTGCATTTGCTAAATCTATCCGTCTGTTTTAATATTCAGGTGGCCTTGTGTTCATCAAGCCAATGAGAGACAACAAATATGTGACCGTGTTGGACCCTTTCCAGATCAAGTATGGAAAAGCATTCACAGCCATTCAGTCACTGGGTGCACTTCTAAGCGATATTCTGTGGTTGGCTGGAACACTAATCAGCTTAGGTACGGTATATAAACACTTTACCTACAACTTCTTTATAGTTTCTATTTTGAAAGTCAGAGTTGAAGTCAAGAGCTGACCTGAGTCCACGATGAAGCACAGTTAAGACCGAGTGAAGAATGAGTCTAAAACCAGGGTTGCCGTCAGAGAGTCCTTTCCGACAGGGAACTGAACTGAAAGGGAAACGTGTCTCTGCAATATTCAAAGCCACAACACTCCGTGGACAAAAAAAGTATAGATATGTCTCACTTTTAATTCAGTTCCATATCGGAAAATACTCAAGCATACACTTAAACTGATATAGATTTTTTTTAGGTGGGTCTTCCTTTTAGGTAGCTTAAATACGTTATGCTGCTGCTGGTACTCCTGTCTGCTTATAGGGATGCACCAACCACCGTCTACTGTTGGTAATACACTGACTATGGATAAGTACCTCATTCAACCCCACTTCAAAATACCAAACTATTCATTCATACCTTCTTTTTTAAGCACAATCACATTATGGGGACTTAGTAAAATGGTGGCTCTACTTGTTGAGTAGAGTGGGTCGTCCTGTAACCACTGGCTCCCACTTTATGCATGTCATGTATGTATATGATGAGTTTTGAGCTGTTCCCAATATGTCCACCTTGCCATTTTACAGCAAGGATATGTTTAAAAACATTAAGATTATTATGTGGGTTAGGGCTGCATGTAGGTTGGGAATTACATTAAGTCAGTGCGATATCTTCTCACGTTTCAACAACAGGTGCATGTGTGTGTTTCAGGTGCCACCATGAATGTGATTTTGGATTTGCCCTACTCTGTGAGCATCTGGATCTCTACTGCTGTGGTGATTGTCTACACACTGCTGGGCGGCTTCTACTCTGTGGCATACACAGACATCATACAGGTCATCCTCATTTTCATCACCATGGTGAGGATGCTATACTTTTATGTTATACGTTTTAGGAAAACACGAAGCAACAGTCTCTTGACTGCGTTTGGAACAACCTGTGACTAATCATACTTCATTAGTGCAGAAAGAATTGTAACGAAAAACAAACTGTTCTAATGAAATCCTATACAGTAGTTGTGCAATTAATGAATGGTCCTACAGTTTGTGGTGATCTATTTGGTTGATTCATATTGTTCTTTAATGATGCTGATAACATATTCTGATCAAACAAAACCTACAGTAGACTAATTCTGCCCTTAAAATGATTTATTATTACATTATGAGCTCTGCAAAGGTCTTTTCTGGGCCTGTTGTACTTGATTGCATTGGAATGCAGGTGTACCTATTATACGAATATTAAAAGTTTGTCTTAAGAAGGAATTTGTTTCTCATATTGAAATGTACACACACACGTTTTCTGTAGCTTTCCTTGCCTTATTTTGCTGTTTAAATGATTGATTTCTGCTTTAGTTGCTGTCATGTGTTCTTTGTCTTTGCAGAGTGTCTGTTTACCGTTTGTCCTGATAAACCCCACCCATGTGGACATTACTCAGACGGCCCTGAACAACACTTTTCAGGCGCCCTGGATTGGTAAACTGGAGAGGAAGTTTGCTTGGACCTCTATCGATACCTTCTTATATCTGGTGAGCTCAAGACATTTAAGGATGGTTTGCTCCAGTGTAAATACATCAGCCTCCATATAATGTTGCAGCTGGTTACATACAATAAATGGCTTTATTGATTTGTGTAATGTTGGAAAAACATTTTCACAGGTTTTTCATGATAACTCACAGGAATATGATTCAAATTTTATCATCCTCATTTGATTAAAATTGTCACTTTCAAGTTGCAGTCAATTCGCTGACTGAATATAAAGCAATGAAAGATGTAAATGTCCCACAATGGTCTAAGTGTTTCTTCAGACCTTCTCCACCCTAAAAGACAACATTCAGAGGGAAACGAAGTAGGCCAAAAAAACATCATTCAGGGAACATGTTGTGAAAGAAAACCCTACACAGTGCTAGATTGGTTGATTGGGAGTCCTGCTTCGGTCCAGTTTTAGGGACTGATGCACCTGGATTGATGAAATGACATTAGTAGATGTTACTTTCATTTCTTCTTTCTCATGTTTATTCAACCCGCAGCCCACCTAGATTTGATCAATTTCTAACCATACCCATGCACGCACATTAAGAAATCCATATTTGTTACCCATTACAAGAACGTTTTGTGCGTTACCAGACCCTGGTTACCATGTGAAGACCCTAGAAGATTGCCAGTGCTGATAAATGATGAGCACTCAGTTCAATTGTTATCTAATGGTTCTCTTAATGACTTAAACTACTTAAATATGATGTGTGATTGACTATCTCAACTTTCACAGATTCAATAGGAATAACAATTAATATGACTGTATTACTTCCAAGTCAATGGGATGCCTGGGATCCCAAGCCTTCCACCAGAGGACCTTGTCTGCTACTTCCACATCGGCGGCTAGGACCACATGCTTTGTTGGGGCTTTCACTGTCATCATATTAGGAATACCTCCTATACTGATCGGGGCAGTGGCTGCATCCACAGGTAATAAGAGCTTCTAAAGACATGAACAGATTTATATTGAAAACATGCAAAGATGGTAACTAAAGTAAAAGTACATTGTGTGTGAGTTAATGACTGCATTAAACCAAATCCCCCAGAAATTACCACATTTAATGCTGTGCTTCTCAACGTTCAAAATGGTCAAGCTGTTAAATTCCTGTGAACATAGCTGGTCAAAACTATGCTTCATTCTCTCTTTGTTTATCATATCTGTCTACATGCCAGACTGGAACCTCACTTCTTATGGTTCTCCGTCTCCGTTGGAACGTGGGGAGGGAGCTATGGTCCTGCCTATCGCCCTGAACTACCTCACCCCAACCTTCGTCGCTATCACCGGCACCGGAGCCATTTCTGCCGCTGCTATGTCATCAGCCGACTCTGCTTTAATCTCTGCAGCCTCCATTTTCACTTGCAACATCTACAAGGCTATCCTGAGGCCTCAGGTGTGAACAACTAAGACTGTTTCTTAAATTGCTACATCTCAAAAAAAAGAGGAGGCAAAACTTCCTTTTCCCTTTTCAAAGATTTGAAAGACTAGCAAAGAGAAACTAACAAAGAGTTGAAAGCGACTGCGAGTGAAATAAAAGTAATGAATGGGCATTGTGGAGAAAAAGGGCAGTAGATAAAGTAGAAGGGTACAATGAGAAAAGATTGAGAGACTGTGAAACCTTAGCTCCTTACTTCTCTGAAACTAATTTGTCTTTGCTATTTCCTTTTTATTCAGGCATCACAGAGAGAAATCCAGTGGGTGATCCGTGCTACTGTGGTTGGGGCAGGCTTGATCGGTGCATCACTCACCAGCCTTAAAGATAGTATCATTTGGATGATGTTCCTTAGTATTGAAGTGTGCTACATATTGATCTTCTCTCAGCTCATCTGTGTCCTCTTCTTCAACATATCCAACTTCTACGGGGCTGTTATGGGCTGGTCGACAGGGTTGGTGTTAAGACTGCTCAGTGGAGAGCCATCACTAGGGGTAGCACCAGTCATACACTTCCCAGGATGCACTCTCGAGGATGGCATTTATGTTCAGTACTCCCCAGTGAGGACCATCGCCGTGCTGTCTGCCATCGCTGCCAACTTGTTGTTCTCCTACCTGGCTTCTGTGCTTTTCAACAAAGGGTTGCTTCCTGAGAAGTGGGATGTGTTCAAAGTGAAAGCTCAGCACTCAGCACAACCACCGACACCAAGCGATGACGGCAAAAGATGCAATGAGAAGGAGAAGCTTGATGAAAAAGAATCTCACCAAGATACATTGGAGCCAATGATTACCACCACATGTTAAAGATTTTATGTGCAGTACTTTAATGTAATAATAATAAATATTATTATCAATTGTTGGGCTGATTTATTAATATACTTTGATATATTTGATATGTCTTTCTATATTATAGGATCTTTAGTTTATTGTATACTATACTGCACCATACATTGCTGTAGTTCATTTGATATTCTGTCACACTGCTATATTCTGTAAGACTGCTATGTTATAGTCTTGACATCATATACTTCATTATATTTCTATGTGTTTTTAAATAGATCTTCTTAATTCATCCTAGGACAACTAGACAGTTACTTTTAACATGAAACACTTAAATGTCAAATTTGCCAATTTTTATTTGGATGTTCAGTGCTGATGGTAAATGCAGTCCATTGAAGAAATCAATTCCCCAGGTATTGCTATATTGACGTTGGCTGCTGAACCCTTAAGCAGCCTCTATCTGTCAGAATCGAGCTGAATATCCGAATTAAGCCAAATACAAATAAAAAGAGTAAAACAATGTATCTTTTGTTTGAAGAGGAATTTTGGATGGATCTGGATGTGTGTGATGCTGTCAGATGGATCAAACATGTCACTGCACCTTGTTGTGGCTTGTCTTCTGGAGTAAGGAACAGCACAAAAACATACATAACTAACTTTACAGGTTAAAAGCAGATTTAAATAGATGAGTTTTAAGTGCAGTTTTGAAAGTTGCGAGTGACGGAGAATGTCTGAGGTGCTGGGGGAGGGAGTTCCAGAGGGAGGGGGCAGCAATGGACAAGGCCCTGTCCTCCCAGGTCTGATGCTTGGACAGAGTAGGGGGGGTAAGGAGGTTGGCATTGGCGGATCTGAGGTTGCGGTTGGGAGCGTGTCGATACAGGAAGTCCGAAAGGTATGAAGGGGCGAGGTTATGAAGGGCTTTGTATGTGATGAGGAGAATCTTGAACTGGATTCTTTGCTGTCTGGGGAGCCAGTGGAGGTTTTGAAGGACTGGGGTGATGTGATCTCTGGTGCGGGAGTGGGAGAGCAGACGGGCAGCTGAGTTCTGGATGTATTGTTGTTTGTTCATGATTTTGGTGGGTGAGCCGTACAGGATGCTGTTGCAGTAGTCCAGTCGAGAGGTGATGAAGGCGTGGATGAGTGTTTCAGCGGCTGTGGAGGAGAGGGAGGGGCGTAGACAGGCGATGATTTTGAGATAAAAGAAGGCGTTTTTTGTGATGTGATTGACTTGGCTTTCATAGGAGAGGGTTTGATCAAAAATGATACCACGGTTACGGACATGTGTGGAACCAGGAACAGTGGTGTCATCGATGCAGAGAGAGAAGTTGTTTTGGCATTTGTTTAGTGATTTGGGGCCGATGAGGATTTCAGATTTGTCGCTGTTTAAAAAAGTTGGCTTGCATCCAGGTGTTTATATCTGTGAGGCAATTGGTGATGGTGGAGTGGGTGGTGGGGGTGATGGATTTGGTGGAGATGTAGAACTGAGTGTCGTCAGCATAGCAGTGGAAATGGAAACCATGGTGGCGTATGATGTCGCCAAGGGGGAGCAGGTAGAGGATGAAGAGGAGGGGACCGAGTACCGAACCTTGGGGGACACCTTGAGAGACTGGGGCCCACTTGGACCAAAATGGGTCCGGGTCGGGCCCAGAAAGGAAATCAACCATCTTGCAGAGGGGTGCTCAGAGTTCCATCTACTGCTCAATGTCGGTGAACCGAGCTTATTGTTGATTTAAGAAAAAAATTAGGTAAACACACACACACACAAACACACACCCCTGTCTACATAAATGGAGCTCAGGTGGAGCAAGTGAACAGTGTTTGCGTCACAAACAACGTGACGTGGTCATCACACAACTCAATGCGGGTGAAAAAAGCCCTGCATACTTCTAACAATTCACAGTTCCTGTTCCCACTTCTTGTGGGAACAGGAACAGATGGAGACAAAACAAGCGTGTTGCTCGAGTTCTGTCTGTAGGATAACTGTGATTTTTACTCTATATTTCTTAAAGAGAGCATGCTTTTATGTTAAAATGTTAAAAACATCTGAGAAATGAAAAGCACGCTCAACAAAATGTCTCTCTTAAGAATGATATGTGGTAGAATCTTGTTTTGTGTTTGTCCCTAGACTCAACAGACTCAAGGTTGGCAGCTGTACTTTCTCCCTCGTTTATGGCCCAGCTACAGACAGTGCATGTCAAAGAGCAGACTTGCTGTCAAAACCAGTCGGACTCGCACTTCACGTTTTTCTTTCCCCCAATTTGAATACTTACACATTGCAACCGCTGATAAGCACCATTGAAGAGTGTTGTCGTCTCACACTCAGGACACGAACACGGTAAGTAGTCGTAAATCATGCTGTAAAAATATAATGAATTACCTCATAAAATGATGCTGTTATAACGTAGTTATTTGGCTTTGAAAGCTGTTTTTATTTCTTAAATGTGCATGGTATGAGCATTATGAATGTTAGATTTCAATTAAAAGTCAACTAAACCCCATTTGGACAGGATACATTTCCATCTGGGAGGTGGGGTGATTTAAACATTAGCTGGTCAGTGATTTTTTTCCAGTCCTGAGTGCATAACATTAGCAGTTAATTCCAGTAGAACGAGGCCCCTTTGTGATGTCAGCTAGGATTCAGAGATTTGTGTCCCTGTCCACCGTATCACAATTAAGAGCGATGGAATCATCCTTCATTTGTTTTGGTCAACCTGGTTTCTTTTAGAGTTGAAATATCTGTATTGTTTTCTTGGATCAAAATTTGAATAGTCCAGTCCAGTTTTTCTATCAAGCTTCCCAGATTAATTTGGACAAATACAAGACCTCTGCAGTTTAATAAGTCAAGAGAAGTATCTCAAGTAGGATCAGAAGTAGTGATAGAAGTCTGTAGTGCAATTGTAATTTAATTAGAGGCAGGAGCAGTAGGATTTGAATAATAAAAAGAGTCATCTAAAAGGGATTTCAGTTGGAATGAATTAAGTAGTAATATATATATATATATATATATATATATATATATATATATATATATATATATATATTTAACCTTGGATATGATCAAATCAGATATATGAGATACATGGCAATCTCTGGTGTTAAAAAATGAAGCCAACACGCAAGTGCCAACAAATGGCCACTTGAAACTGTCTCGAAAAACAAATGACAACTGTACAGAGAGGAATTTGATTATAACTCACCAATTTAAATTATATTTAGGCTTAAAATGGTGTGGACGCTTTGACTGAGAGGTGCAGTCACTCTCGAAGCTGTTACTCCAGTTGACACTTGATCATTTGGAAAGTTTTGTGGAATTGATGGCAGTTGACAAGCTGTTACTTTGTGTAATAACAGGGTGTTAAAGTTAAAGTTAGGATTTTATTGTCATATACATATACAAAATGTGACTTCTGCATTTAACCCATCCCTAGCTTATTGGGAGCAGTGGACTGCTGAGAAGAGCCCGGGGAGCAGTTAGGGGTTCAGTGTCTTGCTCAGGGTCACTTTGGCATAGGACATGTGACCTAGCACCGACCTTGCGGTTACCGGACAACCCTCTCTACCCATTGAGCCACGGCCGCCCCCATGTTGGGAGACTTCTGTGTTTAGGTCAACGGGTGATGCATTTATTGGTTATGTCACCATCCATCCATGTGTGGATATTGAACTGACAATTGAATGAAAGAATGAAAAACATTCTCGAGAATTCATTCAGTTCATTGGTACCTCTGAACTGTCTTGTGTCAACAGCTCTCGGGTTGAGATCAAAACTCTGCAGTGGCCAATTCAAACAGTGGCCCCGCTTAATGTAATCCTGCTTTTTGGATACTTGTCTTGTTGCAACACCGAACTTCTATCAGACCTCTGGTAACAGTCTAAAACCTGGTATTTTTTAATTACAATTTTCTTTTTTAAATCAGACTTTGTTAGTAACAAAACTTTGTGTTTTACTTATTAGGGGAGAGCACTTTTAATTTAAACCTACAATCTCATTTTAAAATCCATACTTTGACAGCAGAAATTAGTTTTCTACTGTTGTGACTTCAAGGGAATTAAGACCACAAATTATTTAGTTTTATCGTTCATCTTAAATAATATAATTTTCCCTGTCAAACAGTTCTACTGTTTTCACCAGTCTTCAGGTTCATCATGGCTGTCAACATTCCCGGACTGATAGCAATGCTGATCTTCTACTTGCTGGTTCTTGGAGTCGGCATCTGGGCTTCTATCAAGTCCAAAAAGGAGGAGAACAAAAGTGCGGCTGACAAAATAGAGATGGCTCTGTTGGGAAACCGAAGCATAAACAAGGTGGTGGGGATCTTCACAATGACAGGTAAAGCGTTACATTGTAGATAGGTATGGAAGCCCATTCCCGCCAGCAAAAAAATAAATAAATAAGATCACCAAAAAAAAGTTAATTAATTAATTCACAAAAAAAAAGAAATGAATTCACAAAAAAAAAATATATATATATATATATATATATATTTTTTTTTTTTTACTTTTTCTCTGTCAGCAAAAAAGAAAAAAAATATATATGTTTCCAGTTGCTGTTTATTGGTCGCCACCTTAGCCACATTGGTTTCATTTGTACTCCAGAGCTGCTTCTTATGGAAGCCCATTCCCGGAGCAAAAAAAAAAAAGAAAAGAAAAATAAGATCACTAAAAAAAAAAAAAAAAAAGAAATGGTAACTTGAATAATCCACCCACAAAATAAAAAATAATAATTCTAATAATTTTTTATTTTTTTTATTTTACTTTTTTTCCACCAACAAAAAAAAAAGAAAAAAGAAAACTTTTGGTGCATCCATCTGTAACCATAACACTGACCAGATTTTTCCAGTTGCTATATAAAGTCGAAATTATGAGATACTGTAATGGGAAAAATATATTTTGTATCATGAAATGTTTTTAACAGATGAACAACTGAAAGAGAAAGAGGAGAACACTGACAAAACGCAGCAGTCCTGCAAAGTAAACAATCAATTTATGAGCCTAGTGTCTGGCTTTGTTTCGAACTGATCACACACTCCCAGAGTTGAACAAAGGTGAAGGTTTCTCCTTTGTCTGTGTGATGAGTTTAGGACAGGCCATAAAACCATAAACTAGTTCCTAGTTGAACATACCTGGCTGTTGGGTCAGAAAATCTAAATGAATATCATATGTGTGTTTTGGTGTCCTCATGAGAAGGATCCTGACCTGCCTATGGTGAACTTGCTCTGACATTAGACTCAGCGACTGATAAGTCTATCAAATTGTCGAAGGCCTGCTGAGGGAGGGAGCTCCCTCGGCACCAGGTCCTAAATCGGAATGACAACAAGGATTGTGGAGGCGCTGAAGATGTTGTGAGAACGTCCTGATTGCGAGGAGACGACCTTAGTGCCAGGGCAGACGCTTAAGTGAAGTAACTGATACACTTCACTGAAGCGGGGCGTGAACGCAATTTATGTGCGTCACCTCGGGTGACGAAGATCTCAACTTGAAACAACCCATGTACCAATCATTGTGACTGTTTTACTACCCATGACCAATCAGATGCAGTTGTTTTGCAGTATATATGCAAGTGGCTCAGAGTTAGACCTCTGAGCAATCCTGACATGTTGTATGTATGTGATCAGCCTTACTCCTTCTTGTGCGCAAAGAATAAATGTCCTGTGATTAATGATTTTCAACCGGTCTTGAGTGAATTTTTCTATCAGATGGTCCTTCGAGAGCCGGAATCAACATCTCCGTCTTCTCCCCAGCTTGTCCTGAAACCGTGCACGGGAGAGTCTAGGACTCTTGCTTAAAGCCCTCCGCCCTATTCTCACACGAGAATAGTTTGGCATATTGAGAGGCCAGGAATCCACTCGCTGTGGGGGGAGACGGAGTGACGATTGCCTTGAACCAGACCGTGTTGGAAAGTCATTGCAGGTAAATATAAACCGTTATGTGATCTCAGACTGGGTCTACACGAGACATGATAGCAACCAAAGTTAAGTAATCTAAAAACCAAATTTTAGGTGAAAATAACACTTTAGCGAATCTGAGAAGAGTAGTAAATTCTATTTTCGCTAATTAAAAAGTCCACTGGACTTATTAAGCCGTTCAGTTCTGGGGACTGGAAAGAGGTAACCTGAGATTGAAGAAATCCAAAATAGCTATGAGTCGGAGGACTAATAACCTTAGGTTCAAATAGTAACCTTTGTTGTGCGGGGCACCATAAAAACTATTAGGTACATTTGTTGATAAAGAGTCAGAGAACAGCAGCATTGATAGATCTGCCAATAGGGTGGACTGTTTAGACGCTGGTTCATAACACACTACAGAATAGGCAAATCTGCCACTTTAGGAGGTAGGATTTGGTACGTTCATGTTCCTGAATAATACAATTGACAAATCGACCTACTCGACCGCGGCTCTAGGAGCAAACAAATATTGAACAGTTTAGAAAATATTCCGGAAAACATTGCAAACTTTCTTAGGAATCCAAATTTAAAGAAAACGAAATTAGAAGATGGGGTCGAACGCTAGTAAGATCAGTGGGAAAAAAACCTTAAAAGGGGAGGTGAAATACATGAAGATGAAAGATGAAGAAAGCATTAAAACATGTAAAGAGATGGAAAGAAAAATATGGGTTTGATGAGAAATTGACAGTCACAGGATGTCAAGTTTTGGTTGACCAGATAGAGGGAAAAAAGTAAGGGAAAGAAGAAAAAACTAAACTATTATGTTCAGATAGTAACCTTAGGTTCGAGGAACACTGAAATTGACAATCTACTAGGTTTAAAAATAGTTTCGACCTTGGCTCGAGAAGCCTAAAAAACTAACACTTTAGTGAACTAAGGAAAGATTTTATTTTTAGTACTAAGCTAGAGGAGAGATTCAACTTTTTCACTATAAAGATGAAGAATGAGGAAAGTGCTGACGTGACTAATTCTCCTGATTTGTTCCCAAGTCTACATTTTTGTGGGAATCCAGACAATGAAGTGGTATGCACCAGGCGGCCTCCTCCGAACCTTCCCCCACCCTCTGCTTCACCCCCAGATCTTCCACAGCTTGCTCAAACTTCACGGGCTCCCGATCCGAAAACTCCTCTCCTCTCTCTCCCGTCTCCCACTGTCCCGGAGGCTCTCAGACAAAACACAGAAACTACAACTGAGCTTGTGACGGCACTGAGAAAAGTCATGAGCGAGACTTTTGGCAGACCGCTCTACAGGCCAGCATCCGCTAAATCAGACGCAGAATACGGTGAGCAACACACACCAGTAGTATTATGCTGTACACACAGCAACAGTGTTGCAGCAAAAGAAAAGAAAAAAAGGAAACAAAATATGCTATTTGACTATGATAATGATGATGAAATGTCTGAACATGTTTGTCCTAATGTGTATTTCCGAGACAACCAATAACGTGGAGCTTTCCGCGGACGGAACAGAGGACGAGGGGAGAGCCGAGGAGGAGGAGGAGGAGGGTTCGGGAGAAGGAGCGGAGCTTGCTTCATCTGTGGAGAAGAGGGGCACTGGGCACGGGAGTGCAGGAGCAGAAAAAGAGTGGACGGGGGAAGGACATCGGAAGAGGAGACCGTCAGGACACCACATTCAACAGATGAATCAGGTCATGTAAAAACACGCACACACACTGATGCAGAGACACAGACTGACGGTGAAGAATAATAGATAGAAATATTAGAACTATATCAAATAGAATTGTGGGGTTAGAGTTATTGAGATGTGCGAAGTAGTATTTTTGTGTGATTTTGGGGCATGTACAAACGGAATATCTATCGGTACCATGCAGAGAATGAAAGTGGTTCGAATAAACGATTGACTGTTGTGTGCAAGAGGTTTCTAACTCACCAAATTGTTACTACGGTCTTGATAAACTGGGTCATGGTCACAGCAAAGGCTGTGCTCTTATCTAAATTTAAACAAAATAAGTGAGACACTTTTTCCTCTCTCCTCTGCTGAGGAAGAGGCTTTGAAAACAATGAATGCAGTTAAAATAGCTAAATTCGACCCACCAGGGGAAGAATCTTACTTTATGTGGATGAACATGATCATAAAGTAAGCAAACAAAAACAAACTCCAACTCTGGAAAGAAAAAGTTAAATATTTGTGTTATGATTTATCAAAAGATGGCCGATCATTAGATAACAAAAGAAGAAGACAAATTATGTAATTCTTAGATGACTAATTTCTGTAGAAATTGGGGTTCTAATTACGCTGAATTAGCAAAACCTTTATCAAAATTGATATTACAAGTGCGAGATGCAGTACAATTCGGTTTATAAGTGCATAGCACACAAAACAGGTACTGACTCCGTTTCAACAGGAAACAGTAAAGCTGATGAGGAAGCATGCAAACGAATGCTCCACGGCAGGAAAAATAAAAAACTGATTGGGTCAAAATGAAACAATGGTTTTTGGGAATGACCTGAGGGCAAACTAATACTACCGAAAGCTCTATATAGATATGCGGCTCTTTTGAGCCATGGGTTGAACCATGTCTCAAGAGGTGGGATGGTATCTATGGTAAACGGGGTGTTTACAGCCTATGGCTTTAATAATTACAAAAAAAATAATTTTTAGGTCTAGTATGCACGTTATGTACAAAATATAATCCATTTCAACACATTTGCATGGATTTCATTGAACTAAACTAATATGAAGGGAAGAAATATTGTTTGACAATAATTGACAGATACTCTAAATGGATCGAGGTATTTCCAACCAAAACACCAGATGTATTAAAAAAAAATGCAAAGGATTTGACTAAAGACAGGAATACGTTTTGATTAACCAGAAATAATTTGTTGTGAAAATGATACACATTTTGTGAACAAGGGGATAAAACATTTGGCTGAGGTATTTGGAATAAAATATCATTGCTCTTATCACCCACAGTCAGCAGGGTTGATAGAAAGAACAAATGGTACAATTAGATCAAAATTAAGAACAAATATCTTGCCGAGCCTAAACCATTTCTAACATATGGGAGAAAATACAGAAAAATGTTAAAAAGAAAATAAATTACGTCCTCTCCCACTCAGGGGGACTCATAACAAGTCCACGCTCAAGGTTATGAAAACTTGGAATGCACCGAGGTGGGGGGGGGGGGGCGTTAAACACACCAACAGCTAGCATAGCACATAGCAGAGCATAAAAAAGGTGAAACAATTGTCCACAACAAAATAGGACCACTGATAACTCTTAATCTTGAGACACCTGTTTCCTCTGAGTGAGTCTGGGAGAACAGGGAAGCGAAAGCCTCTGGGGCCGCTTGTCTGACCAGTGAAGGCACAACTAACACGCTCAGAGGGTTTAGAGGCGTCTGTAAGGAAAGAAAGGAGCTCAGTGGTAGAACTAACATCGCGGAAATTGGGAAAATTAAATAGCCAGGGCTATTTGGGATAAAGGGAAATATGTTTTGTTTTGCTTTAGCGGCGTTAATAATAGTTAAAATATATATATTACGATGGGGAACATGGCAGATAAATTGATGTTTTGCTTTAATAATAATTAGTCCAATATTATGGCAGATAAAAATGACAATTAATAAGTTAAGGAAGATAAAATTGACAATTAATAATACAGAATACAACCACACGAACATTGACAAGCTGGGAAATTACCAAACAGGTTTCAAATGTGCTTTACAATTTGTTTTCTTTTCCTCAAACTGACTGGTTGCAGCAATTGTGTCACTCTGCACTATCTGTTGCCACCCTGTTTCTCACCCGATGCAGCAAACTATACTTGTTTTCAGAAGGAGTTCCTTGTAGGGACCTTGATATGATGCATGTTATGAAAAACATCACACAGACAACTGATGGATATGACGATGCCGAGGGCTGGCACCTAGTGGTTCTGGGGAGATAAGCTTAAGCAGTGGAGCGGAACTAGTGCATCGGCACAGTGGTGAGGTCATTCTATGACCTATGGATGGCTCCTGCCTGCGTAACCTCCTAGAGACAGACCACGACCAAAAGGTCAGCACCATCTGGCAGTGCAGTCAGTTTTGTGTACATAGATGACATGGGGGGGGTCCCTAGGTGAAACTCAGTTTGCTGCGGGGTTTGAATAAGTGCTATTTTGGTGGTCAGCGATAGGTAGAGGGGTCAGGATGTGTTACTAGCGGGAAAAGGGAGGAGTCTGCAAAAAATGTTTGGTTCAGTTTGATTGTACTTTCATACCATGTTTGAGGAGATTGTTGCAGTGAAGAATTGATGTTGACATGACTAAACAGACTCTAGTGTAATTACAGACTTTCCAGCAGGATGGTGAGGAGCTGGGAGGTGACGACTACAACGAGGGCGTAATAGCCCTGTGTCAACGAAATGCTGACACTGAACTGTAGATCAATGATGATTCGTAGGTCGAAAATTTTGAGAATAGACAAAATATATAACTTTCAATATAATCCATATACGAAGGCCTTTGATTTATATTCATCATGTATTGTTTTGTTATGCATTACACATGTTTCTTTACACATTACACCACATTCAAAAATACACATTTATTTCTATGTATGTTTTGTATTTCATGTATGTCTGGACATTTATTCAAATTTATAGGAGGAAAAGGCTGAAAGTTTTTGATTATTTGTTTATGCATTTGATTTTATTATTTGTTTATACAATAGTATAAAGAGGTGGGTTATGTTGGGTCAGAAAATCTAAATGAATATCATATGTGTGTTTTGGTGTCCTCATGAGAAGGATCCTGACCTGCCTATGGTGAACTTGCTCTGACATTAGACTCAGCGACTGATAAGTCTATCAAATTGTCGAAGGCCTGCTGAGGGAGGGAGCTCCCTCGGCACCAGGTCCTAAATCGGAATGACAACAAGGATTGTGGAGGCGCTGAAGATGTTGTGAGAACGTCCTGATTGCGAGGAGACGACCTTAGTGCCAGGGCAGACGCTTAAGTGAAGTAACTGATACACTTCACTGAAGCGGGGCGTGAACGCAATTTATGTGCGTCACCTCGGGTGACGAAGATCTCAACTTGAAACAACCCATGTACCAATCATTGTGACTGTTTTACTACCCATGACCAATCAGATGCAGTTGTTTTGCAGTATATATGCAAGTGGCTCAGAGTTAGACCTCTGAGCAATCCTGACATGTTGTATGTATGTGATCAGCCTTACTCCTTCTTGTGCGCAAAGAATAAATGTCCTGTGATTAATGATTTTCAACCGGTCTTGAGTGAATTTTTCTATCACTGGCATAAGTCCAGATAAGAACGACAACTAGGCTGTAAACAAAATCTACTCTCTGTCTATGATTGATCTGAAGGCGGGAACCTGGGTTTGCTTAAATGATGTGATGTTTCTGTACGATGTTGAAGCTTCCAACACAGGCACTGACTGAGTGGCTGTGTTGCATTTTTCCCTTGCAAGCGAATAAACGAACGAGACAACTTTGAATCTTCTGAAGACTATATTATTGATTTGTGAACAAAACTCTCTTCTCCCGATCAACATAGAAACAGCTACCACAATTTGGTGTCAGAAGTGGGATCGTTTGAAGCTCCATCGGGACTCCGAGGACGTCCGGGTAGTGGCCACTTCAGGATCCATCAACGTGATCCTGCCCCATACCTCGTCAGACAAAGAGAGAGGGGACCGGCGACCAAAGAGACCTGATTGACTTCACAACGATCCAGATAAAGAAAGAATTTCTTCATATCGGGTAAGAAGTTGAAATTCCAAATTTAAACAGTAATCATTGATTTAATAGAAGACGGTGTGAGTCTATCAGACTTAACTCCTGATTTACGAAATATCGTAATACAAACTGAAAATTGAAATAAGAGTTGTCCATTAATCTGGTCTTCCTGTATGATAATTTGTCTTTTTCTACTTTTGTGGGTTTTATTTTGAATAAGGTTGTTTTAATTTAGAAGAACATATTTCTGTGTATAACGTCATTATGAGTCTTTACTAAGGAAGACAGGAATGATAAATATGATATAACGATTGCACTTGGATGAATATTGTGTTTGTCTGAGATCATATGGTTTATGCTCCTTGACCGCTAGGAAGACAGGGAATGAGAAATACAGCACCCTCTGTGTTCTATTTATCACGACCCTTGACCGATAGGAAGACAGGAATGTCAAATACGAATTAACGCTTGAACTCGAATTAAATTTACTTTCGAGATCGTATTTTGTACACGACCTTGACCTAAATAATATTGGTGGATAACGCCGATAGGTTTTCACTTGATTTTTCCAGTAAAAAAAAAATCTAAGACTTACAGTGACGACTGTATTTATAAATAAAGTACTTTACCACACCTGAAAGATGGGTGGCTCACAGAGTAAAAGTAAAGACGAGAGTCCCTCGGGACCCATAGTGAACGTTATGCGCAAAAATATGGTGAAGGTTCTGTAGAATATCTCTCATTATGGACCCAAAAGTTTGGGTTTCCTGCAAATGGATCTCTCAGTAAAACTCAACTTGTTGAACTTAGAGGAGATAGAAAAAGTTTGGCGAAGTCAAAAGACAGTCAAAATCACAGTCTGGTTCAATGGGAAACGGAATGTGAATGTAGGGAAAGAAAACAATTGCAGAAACAATTAACATGTGTAAAAACAGATGTGCCAGAGAAAGAAATAGATCTAAACACCACACTCAGCCCACATAACCCATTCTCTCCTTCTCTGTATCCGAGTCTGACAGGCACCAGCGGCCCTCTCCTCAACACGTGTCCACCGCATCCACCAACACCACCACCACCTCCACCTCCACCTCCACCTCCATACCAACCACAGATTGACCTCGTGGCTCAAGCAGCAGCCGTAGCGGAGCTACACATTGCAGAGGGAATGCAGACAAGATGGCAGCAACAGGCTGCTGACGCAGCTCATGCAGGACACCTAGGGGTCCAACAAAATCCACCTTCTCCCTCCACCTACACCCCCATTCTCTTCACCCCCACTCCCTCCACACCAGCAGCAAGGCAACCCGCCTCATCTGTTTCCACCTTAATACCCCCCTTCTTCAGCCCACAGAGACTCTACAACTACCTCACGTCATCTCCCTCCTTGCCAACTATGGGCCAACCTGATTTCAATTCAGCCGAAGGAGCAGAAGGCCACTCAACAACTTTCACTGTCCCGATGATCCAGGTACCGGGACATGAAGGTCCGATATTAGTTCATCGACCATGGACTGACACTGACATTCGAGCTGCAATGGCCCACCTGCCAAAAGTTCAGCTTTCTGGAGCTACATTCACAGCAGAATATACGGTGTTCTGTGAGCAGTTCCTGCCTATCGGCTATGAGATGAGACGACTCCTCATGCATCACATGGGTCCGACACACTACGCCACCATCAAGCACCTACTGGACGTCGACGTTCGTGTCATAAATGTTGACTGGGCTGATAATACGAACCAACCCTACAGAAACTTCCTCGCAGCGCTTTGTGTAGGCATCGAAGCTGCTTTTCCCGCAAGAGTTGACATGGGGCAGATAAACAACACAAAGCAAAAATCAGGTGAAAGTGTGCATGACTACTATCAACGTCTGCTAACAGTGTTCGAACAGAACAGCGGTATCACTCGACCAGCTGCTTTGGGTGACGTAGCAGGTGTGTGGGAAACACACATGAAAAATGCTTTTGTCAATGGACTGTTGCCTGATATCAAAGTGGGCACAGAACGTTCTGTCATATGCATGGAAGACGAACGACTGGCGGAAGTGAAAAAACATGCAACACACACACAAAAAATGACCAAAGACAAAACCGAGCAAGAAGACAAAAAGAAGAAAAAGCATGCTGAAGAAACACAGCTTTCCATGCTTCAAGCTGTCACTCAGCTGTCTATGAATCATGACCAGCCACCAGGGCAGGGACAAAACAGCTACCAACCTAGATCCGACCAACGGGGGCGTTTCAGAGGGCGTGGAAGAGGCATGACCAGAGGGCGTTCTTCCTGGAACCAAGCAGGACCACAAAGAGACCCGCCCACTGGAAACGACACATGTTTTCGCTGTGGCCAGCGTGGACATTGGTCACGTGATTGCCCACAGAGAGGCCCACAAAGAGGAGGCTGGGGGCGCGAGCACACGGACACGAGCTCAGAGGAACGCCCAGACAATCGTTTCTCAGATTGACGCGTGGACGGTGACGCGGTTGGTGCACGTGAGGAGGAGACAGCTGCCTGCCTGATGAGACATGATGATAAGGGAAGTCATAAATACATAAACACCGCCGTCGGCAATGAAGAAACGCTTTCTGCACTAACAGCACCAACATTTATACCCACACAAGAGCAACAGACAGCTCTTACTGACATCATTGCTCACCTTGAACAACAGAACACGCCACAAACACCCAACACGCACACTTATACTAAATTCTCTGATGGTTCATTTAAAGACATGCCTTTAACCACAGTTGTGGTCAGTGGGGTAGCTTTATCTTTTCTTGTTGATTCAGGTGCCACTCATTCTGTTATTCAACAAAAGTTTTTCCCGTCTCAAAGAATGTGCGGAAGATATGTATATTCGCAAGGTGCATCGGGTTTAACTGTAACTGAAAAATTCACTGTTCCTATGACAAGTGTACATACTGATGAAACCGACCCCATCCCTGAAGTAAGAGTTAAACACTCATTCCTCTTATCGCCTCTCTGCCCTATCAATCTAATGGGAAGAGACTTAATGTGTTCATTAGGTATCAGCCTACTCTCCACTCCAAATGGACTGACAGTTGTCAGACAGCGACCTGTTACGACATTGACCGCCCTACAGGCAGACTCTGAACCACTGAATGTATATCAATGGAGAATTCCAATGGATCAAGCGCGACTAATGACATGTTTCACAGACTCTCGAGTACATCCACAAGCACAGCGCATGCGCCCAGATCATTTGCATTGTACTGCTCATGTCTCTCACGGTCGTGATGAACAGTTTGAGACTTCATTTTTTTCCTTTTTGTCAAGACTTAAATGATCAGATTGCATGTACCACACTTTTTTGGTCATCTCACAAATCTGCTGTTTCTGTCTCATTGTCTCCCTCTCAGCAACACCTGTTCCAGGTGGACCACTCCCACCCACACATCTCACTGTCCAAATCTAGGACAGATCGGTGGAGAGATTTGGGCCCTTTTGTCAAAACCTGTGAAGCATTGACTGATTGGCAGACTTCATCTGACCCTTTGGTTATGTATTCACCATCAACTGGGTTTTATAAACAACCATTTTATCTGAAAATTACTGCTCTCAGAACTGTGTACCTCTTTGATGAATCTGACGCATTACATGACGCACACACTGACACATTTGCCACTGATGTCTCCTCTATTTCTCCTGCCCTTAGCTCCGTTCCGTCGTCGCTCTGGGCATCGCATAAATATGACGTGGGACTCATCAAGAACTGTCAACCTGTGGTCATCACTCCTCGCTCAGATTTCCGCCAACAAAAACATCAATACCCACTGCGCCAAGAGGCCATTGACGGTATCACACCAGTGTTTGATTCGCTGCTGAAAGCAGGTGTAATCATTCCTTGTCCAGATTCTCCGGTAAGAACACCTATCTTTCCAGTTAAAAAGATTCGTGACGCAGGCAAACCAACAGAGTGGCGTTTCGTTCAAGACCTTAAAGCTGTCAATGCTGCGGTCCACGCGAGAGCCCCTAATGTTCCTAACCCCTATACTATTTTAGCACAGGTTCCTCCTACTGCTAAATGGTTTTCTGTGGTTGACCTGTCAAATGCTTTTTTCAGTGTCCCTGTGGACAAAGACAGTCAATTCTGGTTCGCTTTCAACTTCAACGGTAAGCCATACACTTTCACTCGTCTGTGTCAAGGCTACACTGAATCTCCTACCATCTACAATGAAGCACTCAGGGAAAGTTTGGAGAGCCTCACCCTGTCTCCAGGGTCTGCTCTCCTGCAATATGTAGACGATTGCCTTATTGCAGCTCCAACACAACAACAATGTCGAAAAGACACATTGAAATTATTGACACATTTGGCAGCAGAGGGCCACAAGGCCAGCCTGTCCAAACTGCAGTTTGTAACTCAAAATGTACATTTTCTTGGTCATGACATTTCAGGAGAAGGGAAAACCCTATCTCCTAAACGTATTTCCTCCATTGTGACGCTTCCAAAACCGCGAACAAAGAAACAGATGATGTCCTTTTACTGAATGTGTTCGTATTGCCGTTCGTTCATTCCTAACTATTCCCAACTTGAACAACCTCTGTCCGAAGTTATTTACGGTAAAAACCTCACTGCGCATGACAAAGTCCTATGGACACCGACGGCCTCTCAGGCATTTGACAAAATGAAATGTGCGTTGCAAACTCCTCCCACACTGGGTTTGCCAGATCCAAACAAACCTTTCACTCAAACAGTTGACGAACGTTCAGGTTGTATGACGTCAGTTCTTTTACAATCTCATGGTGATAAATTACGTCCGGTAGCATATTTCTCCGCTAAACTTGACCCTGTCGCTGCAGGCCTACCGCAGTGCCTCCGTGCAGTGGCAGCAGCAGAAAAGGCTCTCGCTGCCTCTTGCGACATAGTGGGTTATGCGCCGTTGACCCTTCTCGTTCCTCACTCTGTGTCACTAATACTGTTAGAACAGAAATCCTCTCATCTTTCTGCAGCTCGCTATTTGCGTTATCACACATGTCTCCTAGACATGCCTAACGTTACAGTGAAACGCTGCACTAACTTGAATCCTGCATCACTTCTCCCTATTCCTGGTGACGGTGAGGAGCATAACTGTCTGGCTGAGCTCCAAGCTCAGTGCACTCCTCGACCTGACCTCCTGGATACACCTCTACCCAACAGTGATATGGTAATGTATGTTGACGGGTCTGCTTCACGGGATCCCCAGACTGGTACTAATCTTGTTGGTTTTTCTGTTGTTTCTGACTCAGCTGTTCTCTGTTCTGGACCTCTCCCATGTCACCTCTCAGCACAGGCCGCAGAGCTCATCGCACTCACTGAAGCATGCAAACTCGCAGCTGGTAAAACTGTCACCATTCACACAGACTCACGATATGCTTTTGGCGTTGTTCACGATTTTGGCGCGTTATGGAAGCACAGAAACTTCCTCAAATCAGACGGTAAGCCTGTTTTACATCACACACTCATAGCAGAGCTATTGGAGTCCATTTTGTTGCCTACAGCGATTGCTGTCTGCAAATGTGCAGCTCACACGTCAAACACCGATGACATTTCTAAAGGGAATGCTCGCGCAGACACAGCTGCAAAGGCTGCTGCACAGCTTCCTCTTGACACAGTCGACACACCACTCATGGTTTCACTCCCTTCTTCCCTCTCAGCAATGCAGTCCTTCTCCACCCCAGAGGAGAGGCGTCTGTGGTCCTCCTCAGGTTCTAAATTCACTGACGACACGTGGATTGGTCCAAACGGCAACCCCTGCTTGCCTAAACACTTCTTCCCTCATTATGCTAAATTAACACATGGGTTGGACCATGTGTCAAAAGGGGGGATGTTAAGCATGATTGATGAAACATGGTTCACTAAGGGTTTTGCAGCATATGCACAGAAGTACTGCCAGGCATGTATAACGTGTGCTACACACAATATAGGTCGACCTGTACCTGTAACACATCAAGCGGCACATCCACCGCCAACTCGACCTTTTGAACGCGTTATGATGGATTTTGTGGAACTCACCCCATCTGAAGGTAAGAAACACTGTCTTGTAATGGTAGACATGTGGTCTAAATGGGTTGAAGTTTTTCCATCTAGCAAACAAACTGCAGCCACAGTGGCCAAGGCACTAATCTCAGAAATTATACCTCGCTGGGGTATTCCGACAAAGATTTCTAGTGACAATGGCTCACATTTTGTCAATCAAGCAATTACAGAACTGAGTGCATACGTGGGGATTGACTTAAAAACACACTGTGCTTATCATCCAGCCAGTGGAGGCGCTGTTGAACGGGAGAATGGAACACTGAAAACAAAATTAGCTAAATGTTGCACTGACACAGGTTTATCATGGACAAAAGCTCTGCCCCTGGTTCTGATGTACATGCGGATGAGGAAAAGAACGCGAAGTAATCTCAGCCCTTTTGAAATCTTGTTTGCAGCACCTCCTCACATTGGCGTGGACGCTCCGAGATCACCTCTTCCATCTACAACACTGTGTGAAAATGACATGCTAACCTATTGCACTCAACTGTCCTCTACTCTGTCTGACATAAGAAAACAGGTTGTAGCTGCAGCTGCACTCCCAAAGGAAGCCACGGGCCCTCTACGCAAACTGCAGCCTGGTGACTTCGTGGTGGTGAAGGACTTCAGGAGGAAGAGCTGGAAAGCTAAGCGGTGGCAAGGTCCCTTCCAGATACTGCTCGTCACTCACACGGCTGTGAAGGTGGCAGAGAGAGCAACCTGGATACACGCCACTCACTGTAAAAAAGTTCCACCTCCTGCGGAGACGACTACAAATCCTCCTGCACATGCCAGTGCGACGAAATAGGACCACCTCAACAAGTGACCGACAGACGTAGTTTCTGTGTCACCACCTCAACAAGTGACCGACAGACGTAGTTTCTGTGTTACCAACTCTGCACGTAACCGACAGACTTGTTCTGTGTTACCACCGCCTTATCAACAAGTGACAAAGGTCTCCAACGCGGACGAGAGATCTACCATCGAGGGAGCTGTCTATTAAGCACCACACCCAAAAATACACATATAGTTGCACACACACACTTAGAACAAAAAGAGTGGTGAAAACAGTGTCTCTGACAGTTTTGGTGGAAACCATACGGTGCCAACGTAAACCAGAACTGCTCATACGAATCAGTTGCTCGGGTGAATTCCATACAAACTGTTTGGCTGTTCACTCTTTTACACACATTATGGCAGATGTACGTAGGCCGTGGAGTCCTCTCCGTAGAGTGGGAGGCACACAAGCTTTCTTCTGTATTACATCTCTGTTTGCATTTGTAGTTATTTTTCCTTTTGTATGTTCCGGGATAATACTTCTGATGTTATTGAAATGTCCTTATCATATATTTTAGCAATACTGTGTGATTTATATATAATCAAAAGAGTGGAATGTAATGGGAAAAATATATTTTGTATCATGAAATGTTTTTAACAGATGAACAACTGAAAGAGAAAGAGGAGAACACTGACAAAACGCAGCAGTCCTGCAAAGTAAACAATCAATTTATGAGCCTAGTGTCTGGCTTTGTTTCGAACTGATCACACACTCCCAGAGTTGAACAAAGGTGAAGGTTTCTCCTTTGTCTGTGTGATGAGTTTAGGACAGGCCATAAAACCATAAACTAGTTCCTAGTTGAACATACCTGGCATAAGTCCAGATAAGAACGACAACTAGGCTGTAAACAAAATCTACTCTCTGTCTATGATTGATCTGAAGGCGGGAACCTGGGTTTGCTTAAATGATGTGATGTTTCTGTACGATGTTGAAGCTTCCAACACAGGCACTGACTGAGTGGCTGTGTTGCATTTTTCCCTTGCAAGCGAATAAACGAACGAGACAACTTTGAATCTTCTGAAGACTATATTATTGATTTGTGAACAAAACTCTCTTCTCCCGATCAACATAGAAATATTCTACCACAATACTTTAACACAACAGTCATAGAAGCAGCTCTTCATAGGTTACTCTACATTTGACATATAAATGGATTGTGAGTACATTGAAGACTTCTTTAAAACGTGGCTTTACAACAGATGAAATACAGATGATGTTTCACATGGATTGTACTGAGCAAACGCACCCTTGAATAGAATGTTAAGCAAGAAGCAGCTCTGGAGTATAAAGAATGAAACCAATGTGGCTGAGGTGGCGACCAATAAACAGCAACTGGAAACATCTTTCTTTTTTTTTTTTGCTGACAGAGAAAAAGTAAAAAAAATAAATATATATATATATATAAATATATATATATATATTTTTTTTGTGAATTAATTATATATATATTTTTTTTTTTTTGTGAATTACATATTTCTTTTTTTTTTTTAAGTTATTTTTTTTTTTGTGATCTTATTTTTTTGCTGGCGGGATGGGCTTCCATACATAGATGCTTCTATGACTGTTGTGTTAAAGTATCTCATAATTTCGACTTTCTATAGCAACTGGAAAAATCTGGTCAGTGGTTTTTTTTTTTTTAGTGATCTTATTTTTTTTTTGCTGGCAGGAATGGGCTTCCATAGGTAGGTGATATGGCACTTTAAACTGGATTTAATTGTCCGACCTTTACAACATGCAAGCGGTGTTTCCAATTCCTTTCACTGGAAAGTAGCTAAAGCCTACTTAAACATGTGAACGTATTCCAACTTGCCATCACGTTTGCTACCACAACATAAATGGGAAAACAAGTCAGTATTATATAAACGGAAATTCTAGAAGACGGGGTTGGTGACTAACTGAATTCTCTACAGCATCAGAAAAAAAGATTTGCTTTTGTATGCATGTACTTTTCTCTATACTGGTTTCTCCTGTGAACTAATATCTGTGTTTGTATGTGTCTGTCCATCCTGTAGCCACGTGGGTTGGAGGCTGCTTCATCATGGGCATAACTGAGATGATTTACACCCCCTCTATGGGACTTATATCGGTGGTAATCCTCATAGCAGCTTATTCTTTTTCGTTTATTTTGGGTAAGTATTAAAGAATTACAATCAAAAGAAGTTTGATCATGTTTGCATATTTCATACAACGAAAACTGACATTGCTTCAATGAAAATAAATAGTTCGGGCCCATTCATTACGATAAGAGATGCTCACACTGAAAACCTTCTGCTGTCTGTCACATTGTGCCTTGAGTCACATAGCTTCACTTGACTTGAGATTTGAGACCATGTTTGATGAAGTCTGCCTGATCTGCCACTTATTGAAAGCAGGTGTGAATGCAAGGCTCATGATCAGATGTTCATGTAATGTTCAAATAGATCAGATGTTCATATAACGTATCCAGACGACACACTGCATGTGAATACCAGGGAGGTGATGTTTTTGCTGTTTTTCTTTTGACTGTATGCATCTTGCATTTGCTAAATCTATCCGTCTGTTTTAATATTCAGGTGGCCTTGTGTTCATCAAGCCAATGAGAGACAACAAATATGTGACCGTGTTGGACCCTTTCCAGATCAAGTATGGAAAAGCATTCACAGCCATTCAGTCACTGGGTGCACTTCTAAGCGATATTCTGTGGTTGGCTGGAACACTAATCAGCTTAGGTACGGTATATAAACACTTTACCTACAACTTCTTTATAGTTTCTATTTTGAAAGTCAGAGTTGAAGTCAAGAGCTGACCTGAGTCCACGATGAAGCACAGTTAAGACCGAGTGAAGAATGAGTCTAAAACCAGGGTTGCCGTCAGAGAGTCCTTTCCGACAGGGAACTGAACTGAAAGGGAAACGTGTCTCTGCAATATTCAAAGCCACAACACTCCGTGGACAAAAAAAGTATAGATATGTCTCACTTTTAATTCAGTTCCATATCGGAAAATACTCAAGCATACACTTAAACTGATATAGATTTTTTTTAGGTGATTCTTCCTTTTAGGTAGCTTAAATACGTTATGCTGCTGCTAGTACTCCTGTCTGCTTATAGGGACGCACCAACCACCGTCTACTGTTGGTAATACACTGACTATGGATAAGTACCTCATTCAACACCCACTTCAAAATACCAAACTATTCATTCATACCTTCTTTTTTAAGCACAATCACATTATGGGGACTTAGTAAAATGGTGGCTCTACTTGTTGAGTAGAGTGGGTCGTCCTGTAACCACAAGGTTTGTGGTTTGATCCCTGGCTCCCACTTTATGCATGTCATGTATGTATATGATGAGTTTTGAGCTGTTCCCAATATGTCCACCTTGCCATTTTACAGCAAGGATATGTTTAAAAACATTAAGATTATTATGTGGGTTAGGGCTGCATGTAGGTTGGGAATTACATTAAGTCAGTGCGATATCTTCTCACGTTTCAACAACAGGTGCATGTGTGTGTTTCAGGTGCCACCATGAATGTGATTTTGGATTTGCCCTACTCTGTGAGCATCTGGATCTCTACTGCTGTGGTGATTGTCTACACACTGCTGGGCGGCTTCTACTCTGTGGCATACACAGACATCATACAGGTCATCCTCATTTTCATCACCATGGTGAGGATGCTATACTTTTATGTTATACGTTTTAGGAAAACACGAAGCAACAGTCTCTTGACTGTGTTTGGAACAACCTGTGACTAATCATACTTCATTAGTGCAGAAAGAATTGTAACGAAAAACAAACTGTTCTAATGAAAGCCTATACAGTAGTTGTGCAATTAATGAATGGTCCTACAGTTTGTGGTGATCTATTTGGTTGATTCATATTGTTCTTTAATGATGCTGATAACATATTCTGATCAAACAAAACCTACAGTAGACTAATTCTGCCATCAAAATGATTCATTATTACATTATGAGCTCTGCAAAGGTCTTTTCTGGGCCTGTTGTACTTGATTGCATTGGAATGCAGGTGTACCTATTATACGAATATTAAAAGTTTGTCTTAAGAAGGAATTTGTTTCTCATATTGAAATGTACACACACATGTTTTCTGTAGCTTTCCTTGCCTTATTTTGCTGTTTAAATGATTGATTTCTGCTTTAGTTGCTGTCATGTGTTCTTTGTCTTTGCAGAGTGTCTGTTTACCGTTTGTCCTGATAAACCCCACCCATGTGGACATTACTCAGACGGCCCTGAACAACACTTTTCAGGCGCCCTGGATTGGTAAACTGGAGAGGAAGTTTGCTTGGACCTCTATCGATACCTTCTTATATCTGGTGAGCTCAAGACATTTAAGGATGGTTTGGTCCAGTGTAAATAGATCAGCCTCCATATAATGTTGCAGCTGGTTACATACAATAAATGGCTTTATTGATTTGTGTAATGTTGGAAAAACATTTTCACAGGTTTTTCATGATAACTCACAGGAATATGATTCAAATTTTATCATCCTCATTTGACTCAAATTGTCACTTTCAAGTTGCAGTCAATTCGCTAACTGAATATAAAGCAATGAAAGATGTAAATGTCCCACAATGGTCTAAGTGTTTCTTCAGACCTTCTCCACCCTGAAAAACAACATTCAGAGGGAAACGAAGTAGGCCAAAAAAACATCATTCAGGGAACTTGTGAAAGAAAACCCTACACAGTGCTAGATTGGTTGATTGGGAGTCCTGCTTCAGTCCAGTTTTAGGGACTGATGCACCTGGATTGATGAAATGACATTAGTAGATGTTATTTTCATTTCTTCTTTCTCATGTTTATTCAACCCGCAGCCCACCTAGATTTGATCAATTTCTAACCATACCCATGCACGCACATTAAGAAATCCATATTTGTTACCCATTACAAGAACGTTTTGTGCGTTACCAGACCCTGGTTACCATGTGAAGACCCTAGAAGATTGCCAGTGCTGATAAATGATGAGCACTCAGTTCAATTGTTATCTAATGGTTCTCTTAATGACTTAAACTACTTAAATATGATGTGTGATTGACTATCTCAACTTTCACAGATTCAATAGGAATAACAATTAATATGACTGTATTACTTCCAAGTCAATGGGATGCCTGGGATCCCAAGCCTTCCACCAGAGGACCTTGTCTGCTACTTCCACATCGGCGGCTAGGACCACATGCTTTGTTGGGGTTTTCACTGTCATCATATTTGGAATACCTCCTATACTGATCGGGGCAGTGGCTGCATCCACAGGTAATAAGAGCTTCTAAAGACATGAACAGATTTATATTGAAAACATGCAAAGATGGTAACTAAAGTAAAAGTACATTGTGTGTGAGTTAATGACTGCATTAAACCAAATCCCCCAGAAATTACCACATTTAATGCTGTGCTTCTCAACGTTCAAAATGGTCAAGCTGTTAAATTCCTGTGAACATAGCTGGTCAAAACTATGCTTCATTCTCTCTTTGTTTATCATATCTGTCTACATGCCAGACTGGAACCTCACTTCTTATGGTTCTCCGTCTCCGTTGGAACGTGGGGAGGGAGCTATGGTCATGCCTATCGCCCTGAACTACCTCACCCCAACCTTCGTCGCTATCACCGGCACCGGAGCCATTTCTGCCGCTGCTATGTCATCAGCCGACTCTGCTTTAATCTCTGCAGCCTCCATTTTCACTTGCAACATCTACAAGGCTATCCTGAGGCCTCAGGTGTGAACAACTAAGACTGTTTCTTAAATTGCTACATCTCAAAAAAAAGAGGAGGCAAAACTTCCTTTTCAAAGATTTGAAAGACGAATGAGAAACTAAAAAGAGTTGAAAGCGACTGCGAGTGAAATAAAAGTAATGAATGGGCATTGTGGAGAAAAAGGGCAGTAGATAAAGTAGAAGGGTAGAATGAGAAAAGATTGAGAGACTGTGAAACCTTAGCTCCTTAATTCTCTGAAACTAATTTGTCTTTGCTTTTTCCTTTTTATTCAGGCATCACAGAGAGAAATCCAGTGGGTGATCCGTGCTGCTGTGGTTGGGGCAGGCTTGATCGGTGCATCACTCACCAACTTTAAAAATAGTATCAATTGGATGATGTTCCTTAGTATTGAAGTGTGCTACATATTGATTTTCTCTCAGCTCGTCTGTGTCCTCTTCTTCAACATATCCAACTTCTACGGGGCTGTTATGGGCTGGTCGACAGGGTTGGTGTTAAGACTGCTCAGTGGAGAGCCATCACTAGGGGTAGCACCAGTCATACACTTCCCAGGATGCACTCTCGAGGATGGCATTTATGTTCAGTACTCCCCAGTGAGGACCATCGCCATGCTGTCTGCCATCGCTGCCAACTTGTTGTTCTCCTACCTGGCTTCTGTGCTTTTCAACAAAGGGTTGCTTCCTGAGAAGTGGGATGTGTTCAAAGTGAAAGCTCAGCACTCAGCACAACCACCGACACCAAGCGATGACGGCAAAAGATGCAATGAGAAGGAGAAGCTTGATGAAAAAGAATCTCACCAAGATACATTAGAGCCAATGATTACCACCACATGTTAAAGATTTTATGTGCAGTACTTTAATGTAATAATAATAAATATTATTATCAATTGTTGGGCTGATTTATTAATATACTTTGATATATTTGATGTCTTTCTATATTATAGGATTATTTGTTTATTGTATACTATACTGCACCATACATTGCTGTAGTTCATTTGATATTCTGTCACACTGCTATATTCTGTAAGACTGCTATGTTATAGTCTTGACATCATATACTTAATTATATTTCTATGTGTTTTTAAATAGATCTTCTTAATTCATCCTAGGACAACTAGACAGTTACTTTTAACATGAAACACTTAAATGTCAAATTTGCCAATTTTTATTTGGATGTTCAGTGCTGATGGTAAATGCAGTCCATTGAAGAAATCAATTCCCCAGGTATTGCTATATTGACGTTGGCTGCTGAACCCTTAAGCAGCCTCTATCTGTCAGAATCGAGCTGAATATCCGAATTAAGCCAAATACAAATAAAAAGAGTAAAACAATGTATCTTTTGTTTGAAGAGGAATTTTGGATGGATCTGGATGTATGTGATGCTGTCAGATGGATCAGGCATGTCACTGCACCTTGTTGTGGCTTGTCTTCTGGAGTAAGGAACAGCACAAAAACATACATAACTAACTTTACAGGTTAAAAGCAGATTTAAATAGATGAGTTTGCAGTTTTGAAAGTTGCGAGTGACGGAGAATGTCTGAGGTGCTGGGGGAGGGAGTTCCAGAGGGAGGGGGCAGCAATGGACAAGGCCCTGTCCTCCCAGGTCTGATGCTTGGACAGAGTAGGGGGGGTAAGGAGGTTGGCATTGGCGGATCTGAGGTTGCGGTTGGGAGCGTGTCGATACAGGAAGTCCGAAAGGTATGAAGGGGCGAGGTTATGAAGGGCTTTGTATGTGATGAGGAGAATCTTGAACTGGATTCTTTGCTGTCTGGGGAGCCAGTGGAGGTTTTGAAGGACTGGGGTGATGTGATCTCTGGTGCGGGAGTGGGAGAGCAGACGGGCAGCTGAGTTCTGGATGTATTGTAGTTTGTTCATGATTTTGGTGGGTGAGCCGTACAGGATGCTGTTGCAGTAGTCCAGTCGAGAGGTGATGAAGGCGTGGATGAGTGTTTCAGCGGCTGTGGAGGAGAGGGAGGGGCGTAGACAGGCGATGATTTTGAGATAAAAGAAGGCGTTTTTTGTGATGTGATTGACTTGGCTTTCATAGGAGAGGGTTTGATCAAAAATGATACCACGGTTACGGACATGTGTGGAACCAGGAACAGTGGTGTCATCGATGCAGAGAGAGAAGTTGTTTTGGCATTTGTTTAGTGATTTGGGGCCGATGAGGATTTCAGATTTGTCGCTGTTTAAAAAAGTTGGCTTGCATCCAGGTGAGGCATATCTGTGAGGCAATTGGTGATGGTGGAGTGGGTGGTGGGGGTGATGGATTTGGTGGAGATGTAGAACTGAGTGTCGTCAGCATAGCAGTGGAAATGGAAACCATGGTGGCGTATGATGTCGCCAAGGGGGAGCAGGTAGAGGATGAAGAGGAGGGGACCGAGTACCGAACCTTGGTGGACACCTTGAGAGACTGGGGCCCACTTGGACCAAAATGGGTCCGGGTCGGGCCCAGAAAGGAAATCAACCATCTTGCAGAGGGGTGCTCAGAGTTCCATCTACTGCTCAATGTCGGTGAACCGAGCTTATTGTTGATTTAAGAAAAAAATTAGGTAAACACACACACACACAAACACACACCCCTGTCTACATGAATGGAGCTCAGGTGGAGCAAGTGAACAGTGTTTGCGTCACAAACAACGTGACGTGGTCATCACACAACTCAATGCGGGTGAAAAAAGCCCTGCATACTTCTAACAATTCAAAGTTCCTGTTCCCACTTCTTGTGGGAACAGGAACAGCTGGAGACAAAACAAGCGTGTTGCTCGAGTTCTGTCTGTAGGATAACTGTGATTTTTACTCTATATTTCTTAAAGAGAGCATGCTTCTATGTTAAAATGTTAAAAACATCTGAGAAATGAAAAGCACGCTCAACAAAATGTCTCTCTTAAGAATGATATGTGGTAGAATCTTGTTTTGTGTTTGTCCCTAGACTCAACAGACTCAAGGTTGGCAGCTGTACTTTCTCCCTCGTTTCAGCCATGTGCACAGGATATGGCCCAGCTACAGACAGTGCACGTCAAAGAGCAGACTCGCACATCACGTCTTTCTTTCCCCCAATTTGAATACTTACACATTGCAACCGCTGATAAGCACCTTTGAAGAGTGTTGTCGTCTCACACTCAGGACATGAACACGGTAAGTAGTCGTAAATCATGCTGTAAAAATTTAATAAATTACCTCATAAAATTATACTGTTATAACGTAGTTATTTGGCTTTGAAAGCTGTTTTTAATTCTTAAATGTGCATGGTATGAGCATTATAAATGTTAGATTTCAATTAAAAGTCAACTAAACCCCATTTGGACAGGATACATTTCCATCTGGGAGGTGGGGTGATTTAAACATTAGCTGGTCAGTGATTTTTTTCCAGTCCTGAGTGCATAACATTAGCAGTTAATTCCAGTAGAACGAGGCCCCTTTGTGATGTCAGCTAGGATTCAGAGATTTGTGTCCCTGTCCACCGTATCACAATTAAGAGCGATGGAATCATCCTTCATTTGTTTTGGTCAACCTGGTTTCTTTTAGAGTTGAAATATCTGTATTGTTTTCTTGGATCCAGATTAGAATAGTCCAGTCCAGTTTTTCTATCAAGCTTCCCAGTTTAACTTGGACAAATACAAGACCTCTGCAGTTTAATAAGTCAAGAGAAGTATCTCAAGTAGGATCAGAAGTAGTGATAGAAGTCTGTAGTGCAATTGTAATTTAATTTATATAATAATTTAAGGCAGGAGCAGTAGGATTTGAATAATAAAAAGAGTCATCTAAAAGGGATTTCAGTTGGAATGAATTAAGTAGTAATATATATATATATATATATATGTATATATATATATATATATATATATATATATGTATATATATATATTTAACCTTGGATATGATCAAATCAGATATATGAGATACATGGCAATCTCTGGTGTTAAAAAATGAAGCCAACACGCAAGTGCCAACAAATGGCCACTTGAAACTGTCTCGAAAAACAAATGACAACTGTACAGAGGGGAATTTGATTATAACTCACCAATTTAAATTATATTTAGGCTTAAAATGGTGTGGACGCTTTGACTGAGAGGTCCCGTCACTCTTGAAGCTGTTACTCCAGTTGACACTTGATCATTTGGAAAGTTTTGTGGAATTGATGGCAGTTGACAAGCTGTTACTTTGTGTAATAACAGGGTGTTAAAGTTAAAGTTAGGATTTTATTGTCATATACATATACAAAATTTGACTTCTGCATTTAACCCATCCCTAGCTTATTGGGAGCAGTGGACTGCTGAGAAGAGCCCGGGGAGCAGTTAGGGGTTCAGTGTCTTGCTCAGGGACACTTCGGCATAGGACATGTAGCATGACCTAGCACCGACCTTGCGGTTACCGGACAACCCTCTCTACCCATTGAGCCACGGCCGCCCCCATGTTGGGAGACTTCTGTATTTAGGTCAACGGGTGATGCATTTAATGGTTATGTCACCATCCATCCATGTGTGGATATTGAACTGACAATTGAATGAAAGAATGAAAAACATTCTCGAGGATGTAGGTTTGGTTTCAGCTTTGCGGATATTTTTGTCAGGCATCCAGCATAGCAGAGAATGACTTAAAGCATTTCTTGTCACTGCTCATCAGACTTACACAACAAGGTATCTACAAACCCGCCCTTCTTCAGTTCATTGGTACCTCTGAACTGTCTTGTGTCAACAGCTCTCGGGTTGAGATCAAAACTCTGCAGTGGCCAATTCAAACAGTGGCCCCTCTTAATGTTATCCTGCTTTTTGGATACTTGTCTTGTTGCAACACCGAACTTCTATCAGACCTCAGGTAACAGTCTAAAACCTGGTATTTTTTAATTACAATTTTTTTTTTTAAATCAGACTTTGTTAGTAACAAAACTTTGTGTTTTACTTATTAGGGGAGAGCACTTTTAATTTAAACCTACAATCTCATTTTAAAATCCATACTTTGACAGCAGAAATTAGTTTTCTACTGTTGTGACTTCAAGGGAATTAAGACCACAATTGATTTTGTTTTATCGTTGATCTTAAACTCCATTTTGACCGCTGAATCAACTCATACTGTCCTCATACTGTCCATTTCCGTTCCATTTCCGTTCTAATAAAGTTGTGAAATAAAGGAAGGGGGGTCTAATAAGCTCGGGGGACCACATTCCAGCGAGGTAGTCTCGCGACCTTTACGCGCTGGGTCCTCGGTTTAGATCGGAATTTTTTGGAAAACTAAAGACTTCCTGGTAAATCTGTTAAGGCCATTCGATTGGCCACATCCAGACACGTGCACAGAGCAAAAGAAAACGAAAATCGACCAACCAGGGGCCCTACAGCTGTCCAATACACAACCGCTATTGCGCAATTCTCCCGTAGCTCGCCGGCCTGGAGAGGCTTTGGAGACGGTTCCAGCTCTCCAAAATGATTTCTAACTGCTGTATGTGATAGATTGTGCATGTAGAAGGATAAAGGAAGTTAAATATATAGTTATTTAGGTTGTAAAAGTACAATGGAACAGCTGGAGAGGCTGTTTCTCACATGACGACCTCTCGTGGCCTCGCGTAACATTTATGTCTCTAATTCTGGCATACTTCACTCACTTCACTCCAATTCTTTTTCTATTCACTACTGCTGTCGTTTGCTATGTTGGTGGGTGGTTTTTAGGCGTTACTGAGCCTCATTTAATATAGTATTATGAATAATAGTGCTTTTTCACCATACGAATTTGACATTTTCAAAGTGGAGCTGTGTTCCATCTTCATCTGCTATTAACCAGTAACATATACATAATATTTACTCAATTCATATGAGCAAACCCTTCTTAGTGTTAATAATCCCTTGGAATTATTAAAAAAGACCTTGTAGTTAGAGAGTGGGGCCCCTTTGAGTATGGGTATAGTATTTTCGAGAATCAGCCCAAAAAAAGTCCTCGGTGGCTCAGGGTTTAAAGAGTTTTAAGGGTGTGGACGCTTTGACTGAGAGGTGCCGTTACTCTCGAAGCTGTTAATCCAGTTGACACTTGATCACTTGGAAAGTTTTGTGGAATTCATGGCAGTTGACAAGCTGTTTTTGACAAGTTCCATCCATGTCTGGATATTGAACTGACAATTGAATGAAATAATGAAAAACAGTATAATTAGCCCAGAGGATGTAGGTTTGGTTTCAGCTTTGCGGATATTTTTGTCAGGCATCCAGCATAGCAGAGAATGACTTAAAGCATTTCTTGTCACTGCTCATCAGACTTACACAACAAGGTATCTACAAACCCGCCCTTCTTCAGTTCATTGGTACCTCTGAACTGTCTTGTGTCAACAGCTCTCGGGTTGAGATCAAAACTCTGCAGTGGCCAATTCAAACAGTGGCCCCTCTTAATGTAATCCTGCTTTTTGGATACTTGTCTTGTTGCAGCACCGAACTTCTATCAGACCTCAGGTAACAGTCTACAACCTGGTATTTTTTCATTTACATTTTTTTTTTTAAATCAGACTTTGTTAGTAACAAAACTTTATGTTTTACTTATTAGGGGAGAGCACTTTTAATTTAAACCTACAATCTCATTTTAAAATCCATACTTTGAAAGCAGAAATTAGTTTTCTACTGTTGTGACTTCAAGGGAATTAAGACCACAAATTATTTAGTTTTATCGTTCATCTAAAAGAATATAGTTTTCCCTGTCAAACAGTTCTACTGTTTTCACCAGTCTTCAGGTTCTGTCACAGTTTAGGCTTTGCCCCTGTGTTCCTGTGTCTGTGTGTGTGTGTGTGGGTGTATGTTTCCCCTGATTGCACTCATCCTACTCACCTGCCCAGTCCACCCAGCTGCCTTCAATTTCCTAATCGCCCCACACATATATATACTCCCCTGCTTTCCCTGTGCTGGTTGTGAGATCGTCCTTAATTCGTCCCCCTGAATTCGTCCCCCTGTCTGTTCCATGTTCCAGCATTTGCTCATGGTTTGCCTTTTTGTCACTTTGCCTTTTTGTTAGTTTTTGCTCGCTCCCGGTTGGAGTTGTTTTAAGTTCCTGTTTTTTGGACTGCTTGGTGCTCATTAAATAACCCAGCATACTACTCAACCTCGTCTCCCGTGTCTGTCTGCGCTTGAGTCTCCGTTCTGCCCCTCGGACGTGACAGAACGATCTCACCATGCAAGACTCAGCAGACCAGTTTTGGGGAACCCGCTTGGCCAGGGGTGGGCCTCTGAGCGTACAGAAGGCTAACCGCGAGCTAAGCCGCCTTTCCACCCCTAAGAGGACCATGGCAGACTCTGCAGACCACTGGTTGGTGCACGCTGCACCACACCCGTCTGTCCAGTTTTGGGGAACCCACTTGGCCAGGGGAGGGCCCCTGAGCTTACAGAAGGCTAACCTCGAGCTAAGCTGCCTTTTCACTCCTAAGAGGCAGAGACGGAGGAAGGGTCAGACTCCCGTTCCCACTGGGCCGCAGCGTTCCCCCGTTCCCGCTGGGCCGCAGCGATCCCCCTTTCCCGCTGGGCCGCAGCGATCCCCCTTTCCCGCTGGGCCGCAGCGATCCCCCTTTCCCGCTGGGCCGCAGCGATCCCCCTTTCCCGCTGGGCCGCAGCGATCCCCCGTTCCCGCTGGGCCGCAGCGTTCCCCCTTTCCCGCTGGGCCGCAGCGTTCCCCCTTTCCCGCTGGGCCGCAGCGTTCCCCCGTTCCCGCTGGGCCGCAGCGTTCCCCCGTTCCCGCTGGGCCGCAGCGTTCCCCCGTTCCCGTCTCCACTAGGCCGCAGCCGACTCCAGCTCCCCGTGTCCTGTCGGCGGTCCGGCCGACTCCAGCTCCCCGTGTCCTGTCGGCGGTCCGGCCGACTCCAGCTCCCCGTGTCCTGTCGGCGGTCCGGCCCACTCCAGCTCCCCGTGTCCTGTCGGCGGTCCGGCCCACTCCAGCTCCCCGTGTCCTGTCGGCGGTCCGGCCGACTCCAGCTCCCCGTGTCCTGTCGGCGGTCCGGCCGACTCCAGCTCCCCGTGTCCTGTCGGCGGTCCGGCCGACTCCAGCTCCCCGTGTCCTGTCGGCGGTCCGGCCGACTCCAGCTCCCCGTGTCCTGTCGGCGGTCCGGCCGACTCCAGCTGTCTTCTCAGCGCCGCAGCAATCTCCGGTTCCTGCCGCTGCCGCCTCCGTGCCGCAGCGACCATCGGTTCCTGACCCCCAGCCTCTGGAGCCCTGTTCCCCAGCTGTCTTCTCAGCGCCGCAGCAATCTCCGGTTCCTGCCGCTGCCGCCTCCGTGCCGCAGCGACCATCGGTTCCTGACCCCCAGCCTCTGGAGCCCTGTTCCCCGGCTGACCCCCAGCCTCTGGAGCCCTGTTCCCCGGCTGACCCCCAGCCTCTGGAGACCTGTTCCCCGGCTGACCCCCAGCCTCTGGAGACCTGTTCCCCGGCTGACCCCCAGCCTCTGGAGCCCTGTTCCCCGGCTGACCCCCAGCCTCTGGAGCCCTGTTCCCCGGCTGACCCCCAGCCTCTGGAGACCTGTTCCCCGGCTGACCCCCAGCCTCTGGAGACCTGTTCCCCGGCTGACCCCCAGCCTCTGGAGACCTGTTCCCCGGCTGACCCCCAGCCTCTGGAGACCTGTTCCCCGGCTGACCCCCAGCCTCTGGAGCCCTGTTCCCCGGCTGACCCCCAGCCTCTGGAGCCCTGTTCCCCGGCTGACCCCCAGCCTCTGGAGCCCTGTTCCCCGGCTGACCCCCAGCCTCTGGAGCCCTGTTCCCCGGCTGACCCCCAGCCTCTGGAGCCCTGTTCCCCGGCTGACCCCCAGCCTCTGGAGCCCTGTTCCCCGGCTGACCCCCAGCCTCTGGAGACCTGTTCCCCGGCTGACCCCCAGCCTCTGGAGACCTGTTCCCCGGCTGACCCCCAGCCTCTGGAGACCTGTTCCCCGGCTGAGCCCCAGTCTCCCCAGTCCGGCTCCCCTGAGCCCCAGTCTCCCCAGTCCGGCTCCCCTGAGCCCCAGTCTCCCCAGTCCGGCTCCCCTGAGCCCCAGTCTCCCCAGTCCGGCTCCCCTGAGCCCCGGCCCGAGCTGCAGTGTTCCCAGTCCGACCCACCCGAGATCCTGGGTCCAGAGCCCTTCTGCCCGTCGGGCCGTCCGCCTGAGCTCCTGGGCCCTGAGCAACTCCGCCAGTCAGGTCGCCCGCCTGAGCTCCTGGGCCCTGAGCAACTCCGCCAGTCAGGTCGCCCACCCGAGGTCCTGCGTCCGGATCCCTCCTTCCCGTCCGACCGCCCTCCTGCCCGTCCCCCAGAGCCCTGTGGCAGGTTGGATCCGGCCGGCCCTCCTCCGGACCCCCTCCACCCACCCTATTCGATGTTGAGCCGTCCCTCCTCCGGACCCCCTCCACCCACCCTATTCGATGTTGAGCCGTCCCTCCTCCGGACCCCCTCCGCCCGCCCTTTTTTGTGTTTTCTGGACTTTGGACGTCTAGTATCCGTCCCTTGAGGGGGGGGTACTGTCACAGTTTAGGCTTTGCCCCTGTGTTCCTGTGTCTGTGTGTGTGTGTGTGGGTGTATGTTTCCCCTGATTGCACTCATCCTACTCACCTGCCCAGTCCACCCAGCTGCCTTCAATTTCCTAATCGCCCCACACATATATATACTCCCCTGCTTTCCCTGTGCTGGTTGTGAGATCGTCCTTAATTCGTCCCCCTGAATTCGTCCCCCTGTCTGTTCCATGTTCCAGCATTTGCTCATGGTTTGCCTTTTTGTCACTTTGCCTTTTTGTTAGTTTTTGCTCGCTCCCGGTTGGAGTTGTTTTAAGTTCCTGTTTTTTGGACTGCTTGGTGCTCATTAAATAACCCAGCATACTACTCAACCTCGTCTCCCGTGTCTGTCTGCGCTTGAGTCTCCGTTCTGCCCCTCGGACGTGACAGGTTCATCATGGCTGTCAACATTCCCGGACTGATAGCAATGCTGTTCTTCTATCTGCTGGTTCTCGGAGTCGGCATCTGGGCTTCTATCAAATCCAAAAAGGAGGAGAACAAAAGTGCGGCTAACAAAATGGAGATGGCTCTGTTGGGAAACCGAAGCATAAACAAGGTGGTGGGGATCTTCACAATGACAGGTAAAGCGTTACATTGTAGATAGGTGATATGGCACTTTAATAATCTGTGTTTGTATGCGTCTGTCCATCCTGTAGCCACGTGGGTTGGAGGCTGCTTCATCATGGGCATAACTGAGATGATTTACACCCCCTCTATGGGACTAATGTTGGCGGTAATCCTCATAGCAGCTTATTCTTTTTCGTTTATTTTGGGTAAGTATTAAAGAATTACTATCAAGAGAAGTTTGATCATGTTTGCATATTTCATACAACATACAGACATTACGGATGCTCACACTGAAAACGTTTTTCAGGCATTTTTGTTCCTCTCCTTTTCTATTAGTCTAGAGGATAAGTAGGGACGAACACACGACAATCACAGAATGTGAAATAGTCAAAAGTGGAAGTAACAATGTGTATTTAAACTCAGGTATTTTCAAACAAAAGGTTCGCAAACAAAGTGGGAGAGGGTGGGACACATGTGGTCATACGAAACAAATATTAATCAATATAACAAAACCTGGCTAACTACCTCTGAAAACAAAACAAACAAAATGGCTTTACATGCTTCTCTAAACACTTCTTTACCAAAACAAATACAGAGGGGGCACCGACCAATAAACCTAATGTATCTAGACATAAACAACTATTTGTTTGTACAAATGTAAAGGGTACCCCAGACTCACTTACTGTCCTCAACCTCCCATCAAAAACCTTCACAACTTTACATCATCAGTGTCAGTATCAACAGGAAGAGAACAAAACGAAGAGAACTTCTTCTTCTAAAATTTGTTTGGCGGGTCGCAACCAACTTGAATACGACACCTACTGTACCGGAGTGTGCAGTTTCAGAGTAAAAGTTTCATCACTGTTCTAAAGCAGTGGTTCTCAAATGGTCTGGCTGCGGGACCCAACAACACCCCTTAATGACAAACCTGCGACCCAAATTTTCAACTTCTCAAATTTATTTAATGAAAAGATGGTGCAGTTTGAACCTGAGCTGAAAATGTCCTCTGCAGTTGTAGTGTAGGGAGCTCTCTTGTGCAGAGAAATTGTTCCTGTAAGTCCCCGTCCCACACATGTTTCACGTAAATGAGTAAAACTGCTTTGTTTATGTCTGTAGATTCGTCCATTTGTAATGCAAAATGACCACTTTCCTTAATTCGAGCTGTGGTCTGTTGTTTGATGTCATCCGACATGTCTTCAATTCGCCTACTTATAGTGTCATTTGACGGAGGTATAGTTTTCAGTTTATCTGCTGCGGATTGATCCAACAAATGCCACTTCAGTTTTGACGGCTTCATGCTTTCTTGTGCCAGAACCTCGCTGCACAAAACACACTGAGGTTTTTGCCCTCTTTTTTCCTCAATGTAAGAAAATCCATATCTCATGTAGTTGGTGTCGTACTTGCATTTCACCATGCTCAATTAGCACATGAAAACAAACTTTGTGGGTGTTCTTCTATACCAGGGGTATTCAAGTACATTTCCAAAAGGTCCAGATTGAGAAAATCTCCTCGTGCAAAGGTCCGGAACATTACAATAATATCTAACTTGCACTATTTAGTGCCATATATATATATATATATATATATATATATACAAGAAGTCTAGTAGTAGTAACGTCTCTGTGTAGCAAACAACTGTCAAATCAAATAAAGAAAGTACACATCAATTATATTTTAACAATTATTATTCTCAGTTTTCAAATTGAACTGGATGGATTATAAATAATACATAGAAATACATAAATAAATGTTCTTATCATTTCAAGTAAAATAATGGCTGGATTAAAGAATAAATTACGTAACAGAACTCATTTTAGAAAAATGTATTTCACTGAATTGCCCTGCAGCTTTAAATTCAGTTCATTCAGGGTGAAGTGAAAAAGCCACAATATTATATTTACTACTGATCACATGTCTAATATTTCTTCCCCTTTTTCCAAATCGCTCCATCATCATTAAAAGTTAAAAAGTTAGGATTTTTATTTGTCATATACATATACACGAAATTTGACCTCTGCATTTAACCCATCCCTAGCTTATAGGGAGCAGTGGGATGCTGAGAAGCGCCCGGGAAGCAGTTTAGGGGTTCAGTGTCTTGCTCTTCGACACATGACACGTCCCAGCCAAGGATCGAACCCAGTGTGCCACGGCCGCCCCTATCATAGAGCAAGGAGCCAATATCTCTGCCAATATCCATGAAAACGTCATTTATCATAATATTAAATAATATAGGGCTAATAACACTGCCTTGAGGGATCCCATTTACAACAGTGAATTCATCTGACACAGCATCTCCAACTTTTTCCTTGAATGATCGACTAGACAAAAAATCCAATATCCAGTTATACATCCTTCCACCAATACCCATTTTAATAATAATAATAATAATACATTTTATTTATACATTTTCCGTATTCATGCTCGCCTCCACATCTTGCACATCTCTGCTTCCCCTTACATTGCCCTGCAGTGTGTCCCATTCTGTGACACTTGAAGCATCTTAAAGGAGATGGAAAAAACTCTTACATCATAGCTCATATATCCTATTCTTATTTTCTTAGACAACACTTTTTCAAATTCAAGCAGCACTGATAGGCTATCAGTTTTTATTCCATTTCGAATTATTTGAAGTCTGGAAGCTTTCACTACCTTTCCTCCTTTCACTTCCTGGATTAGCTCATCTATGGACACTGACAATGGCACATCCTGTATAACACCTCTCAGCTTTGAAGCGCTCCCTGGAATATGACAGCTGATCCTTTCTCCATTCAAAGTTTCAGCTCCGAGGATCTTCTCTCTTTGCCTTTGGTCTGTAGCAAAGATCAAAAGTCGCCTGTTGCTTAAAAACTTCGCAAACTTAATCTTTCCCATTTCAATCTCTATTGCCTTTGTTAGTTTTAACGGGTGATAATGGGCCCCTTCCTTCTTAAACGCAACCACAACTTTCCATTCAGTTGGTTCATCCTCCTTCCTCACAATTGATCTAGTAGCCTTCACTTTTTTACTCTCCTCGCCCACATCAATTCCGGAGCGGCCTGAACTGCCGCTCCTGTTTCTCCTCTTTCTGGTAACTTCCTGCCATGGCATATTATCACTCTCACCATCTGAACCTTGATCTCAACCCATGATAGCTGCATTCACGGTACAGCTGTTGCTAAACCGCAAAATTCTGCTCTCTTCTCGTAATCCACAATTTTCCAACACCCTTTTCTTCTTCCGCACTTTGAGAGACTGAACTCCTCAGACTTCCTCTTTTTACGCTGGGCCCCACTCTGCTGATTGGCCTG
>JAVDOI010000016.1:3058239-3197518 GCA_032191485.1 Leptoclinus maculatus
TGAGGTGATGATAGGGTGAATGTGTGTAGGTCATGTAGGATTAGGTTAGGTGATGTGTGGTTTGGGGGTGGGTGATTGTGGGAGGTTTGAGAATAGTGTGGGTTTGATGGGTGTGGAGTGTGAGATGGGGTGATTGTTGGTTGAGGGTTGGTAATTTGTTGTGATGTTGTGGGAAGTTGTTATTGACATGGTTGAGTATGTTCAGATGTTTAGGAATTGTGTTGAAAGGGGAGGGGGTGTGAGGGGAGCTATGTTCATGTTGGATGTATTTGGCATTGTATGTAATTGTGTGCTATTTCGTCTGTTGGATACTGTAGTGACAGTGAGGTGTCATTTTAAATTGAGTCTGTTTTCTTAGGTATTTAAAGTGGTGTAAATGGTAGCCTATGTTGATGTGTTATAGCATGTATCTTAAGTGCCAATGTCATAAGTTCTATGGGTGGATCTTTAACTGGAGATTCGTGTAGTTCTGGTGGTTGGCTGATCACTAATCAGCGTGTAGGTACGGGTATGATTAAATATGTGTTAGCGTATACTTCTTGATTGTTGTCTAGTTTGTGAAAGTCATGAGTTGAAGTCAAGAGCTTGACATGTAGTCCACGATGAAGCTACAGTTAAGAGTACCGGAGTGAAGGAATTGTGTCTAAACCAGGGTTGGCCGGTCAGACAGTGCCTTGTCCGGACATGGGAACTGTGAACTGATAGGGAGAAACGTGTCTCTGCAATGATGTCAAAGCCACAACACTCCGTTGGAACAAAAAAAAGTATAGATAGTTGCTTCACTTTTAATTCAGTGTTCTATGGTCGGAAAATTACGCAAGCATTACACTTAAACTGAGTATAGAGATTGTTTTAGGTGATTCTTCCTTTTTGTGGGGCTGTAATATTATGACTGCTGCTGGGTACTCCTGTCTGCTTATAGGGACGCACCAACCAGCCGGTCTACTGTGTTGGTAATGCACTGACTATGAGGGAGTATGTACCTGCTTCATACAACCCTATCGTCAAAATACCAAGACTAGTCATGTCTATACCAGTGTGGCGGGCTGGTGTGGAAAAATTTTCTTGGTAGGGCTGTGCCACATCCAATCAATTTCAGCAAACATCCCAGAATGATTTAATGCAAACAAATTAAGGTATCAAACACGCATTACTACTTTGCAGTTAAATATTTAACATTCATTCCAACACAAAAAAAAGCAGTAAATAACACTTTGACAAACATGTCATCTTATTTTAGTCACCCTCACAGGGGAATTCAGTATAATATAATATATATATCATATAATATTCTGTATAATATAATAATATATATATATCATATAATAATATTCACTATAATATAAAACACACACACACACACACACACACACACACACACACACACACACACACACACACACACACACACACACACACTAAATATATAAATATAATTATATATATATATATATTATATTATATATATATAATATATATTATATATATATATATATATATATATATATATATATATATATATATATATATATATAATTATTTATATATAACTATATATCCATTTCTCAGACAGGTGCTTCATGTCCCTCACTCCCTAACTGTCCATGCTGGTTCTGTCCCCGTTGTTTTAAAAAGCTAAATAAGTTATTAGCATGACGTCATCCAGCGAGCCAAACCTGTCTGGTGTACAGCTAGTAGAGAAGCTTCATGTACTGCTTCTCTTTCCTGCTAGTCTGCTGTCTGATTGTGAGGTCAGGCTGATCTGGGATCAGCTCTTTCAGCTGTAGTTTCTCCTCTCAGTTCTCCTCTCAAACGGGTCTTGGAGGAGCAGTGCTCGCGCTGGCGCTCGCCTGTAGAGACTAGTCCTGACGAGAACGCGCAGCTTGGGGCAGAATTAAATCTGCCCCAAGCTGAATCTATTTGAGGACGCTGATTGGCTAAATTGTATGTCACTCATTTATATCTTTAGTCAGCATTAAAGCATCATTGGCTAAACTGCTTTATAGACCCGCCTCTTTGGGGCAGTTTTTCCAGCGCCCCAGCCAGCTGAGACGCGCACATGCAGAGAGGACATGCAGACAGGCAGAGAGGACGTGCAGGAAAAGCATATATTTACCGCAGATATCATATTTTACACATATTACTGGGTGATTCCATGTTTCAAAAACACAAATATTGTCAATTTGTATAGTTTATTATTATTATTATTTATTTTATTTTGTATTATTTGTAGCTCAAGGGGGGGCGGCGCCCTAGCGCCCTCTATGGACCAGCCGCCACTGATTCATACCTTCTTTTTTAAGCACAATCACATTATGGGGACTTAGTAAAATGGTGGCTGTACTTGTTGAGTAGAGTGGGTCGTCCTGTAACCACAAGGTTTGTGGTTTGATCCCTATCTGTCATCCTTGCCATTTTACAGCAAGGATATGTTTAAAAACATTAAGATTATTATGTGGGTTAGGGCTGCATGTAGGTTGGGAATTACATTAAGTCAGTGTGATATCTTCTCACGTTTCAACAACAGGTGCATGTGTGTGTTTCAGGTGCCACCATGAATGTGATTTTGGATTTGCCCTACTCTGTGAGCATCTGGATCTCTACTGCTGTGGTGATTGTCTACACACTGCTGGGCGGCTTCTACTCTGTGGCATACACAGACATCATACAGGTCATCCTCATTTTCATCACCATGGTGAGGATGCTATACTTTTATGTTATACGTTTTAGGAAAACACGAAGCAACAGTCTCTTGACTGCGTTTGGAACAACCTGTGACTAATCATACTTCATTAGTGCAGAAAGAATTGTAACGAAAAACAAACTGTTCTAATGAAATCCTATACAGTAGTTGTGCAATTAATGAATGGTCCTACAGTTTGTGGTGATCTATTTGGTTGATTCATATTGTTCTTTAATGATGCTGATAACATATTCTGATCAAACAAAACCTACAGTAGACTAATTCTGCCCTTAAAATGATTTATTATTACATTATGAGCTCTGCAAAGGTCTTTTCTGGGCCTGTTGTACTGGATTGCATTGGAATGCAGGTGTACCTATTATATGAATATTAAAAGTTTTTGTTTGTCTTAAGAAGGAATTTGTTTCTCATATTGAAATGTACAAACACACGTTTTCTGTAGCTTTCCTTGCCTTATTTTGCTGTTTAAATGATTGATTTTTGCTTTAGTTGCTGTCATGTGTTCTTTGTCTTTGCAGAGTGTCTGTTTACCGTTTGTCCTGATAAACCCCACCCATGTGGACATTACTCAGACGGCCCTGAACAACACTTTTCAGGCGCCCTGGATTGGTAAACTGGAGAGGAAGTTTGCTTGGACCTCTATCGATACCTTCTTATATATGGTGAGCTCAAGACATTTAAGGATGGTTTGGTCCACATCAGCCTCCATATAATGTTGCAGCTGGTTACATACAATAAATGGCTTTATTGATTTGTGTAATGTTGGAAAAACATTTTCACAGGTTTTTCATGATAACTCACAGGAATATGATTCAAATTGTATCATCCTCATTTGATTCAAATTGTCACTTTCAAGTTGCAGTCAATTCGCTGACTGAATATAAAGCAATGAAAGATGTAAATGTCCCACAATGGTCTAAGTGTTTCTTCAGACCTTCTCCACCCTGAAAAACAACATTCAGAGGGAAACGAAGTAGGCCAAAAAAACATCATTCAGGGAACATGTTGTGAAAGAAAACCCTACATGGTGCTAGATTGGTTGATTGGGAGTCCTGCTTCGGTCCAGTTTTAGGGACTGATGCACCTGGATTGATGAAATGACAATGGTAGATGTTATTTTCATTTCTTCTTTCTCCTGTTTATTCAACCCGCAGCCCACCTAGATTTGATCAATTTCTAACCATACCCATGCACGCACATTAAGAAATCCATATTTGTTACCCATTACAAGAACGTTTTGTGCGTTACCAGACCCTGGTTACCATGTGAAGACCCTAGAAGATTGCCAGTGCTGATAAATGATGAGCACTCAGTTCAATTGTTATCTAATGGTTCTCTTAATGACTTAAACTACTTAAATATGATGTGTGATTGACTATCTCAACTTTCACAGATTCAATAGGAATAATAATGAATATGACTGTATTACTTCCAAGACACTGGGAAGCCTGGGAACCCAAGCCTTCCACCAGAGGACCTTGTCTGCTACTTCCACATCGGCGGCTAGGACCACATGCTTTGTTGGGGCTTTCACTATCATCATATTAGGAATACCTCCTATACTGATCGGGGCAGTGGCTGCATCCACAGGTAATAAGAGCTTCTAAAGACATGAACAGATTTATATTGAAAACATGCAAAGATGGTAACTAAAGTAAAAGTACATACATTGTGTGTGAGTTAATGACTGCATTAAACCAAATCCCCCAGAAGTTACCACATTTAATGCTGTTCTTCTCAACGTTTGAGTAAGAATTCCTAGCATAGTCAATTGAAGATTGCATAGATTGGATCAGAGGAGATGTTTAATACAAACAAATTAATAGTTTAAGAACTGCTGAGACATTTGAGTTCCCAAAGATAGCTGAAACAAGTAACTGTGTGTTAAGACAGAATAAGAAGTAATTTAAATCAGCAGAGACAAGTGAATGGAGAAAAGATAATTGTTTAGTATAACAGATGATGTGTGAGTTGTGTGAGATGATACGTCTTGATTGACAGCCCCAAACAATGACAGCATGGAGATAAGAGTGAGCATGTCTGAACTGTGTGAGACATAAACTACAGGCCTAAGCATGCAAAAGGGAAGTCTTCCTGACTGGACTTAGTCTAGCGCTTCATTTGGTGGACAACATTATATACAAAGTTAATGGAAAGACAGGATTAGGTGCAAATTCGCCCAGGCAAATTGCACAGTCTAGAATTGAAGCACATACTTGAAAATTGCTAAATTTTAGCAGCCAATTTGTGCGAATTCCGAGGCTTTATGAATCTGCTTCATTAACACAGAGATTATTGGAAGAGGGAGAGAGACATGGAGACAAATAAGAGAAGGAAGTGGAGCTCCTGGTGAGATCATTTAGAGGCTGAACTGAACTCAAACACAAAATGGTCAAGCTGTTAAATTCCTGTGAACATAGCTGGTCAAAAATATGCTTCATTCTCTCTTTGTTTATCATATCTGTCTACATGCCAGACTGGAACCTCACTTCTTATGGTTCTCCGTCTCCGTTGGAACGTGGGGAGGGAGCTATGGTCCTGCCTATCGCCCTGAACTACCTCACCCCAACCTTCGTCGCTATCACCGGCACCGGAGCCATTTCTGCCGCTGCTATGTCATCAGCCGACTCTGCTTTGATCTCTGCAGCCTCCATTTTCACTTGCAACATCTACAAGGCTATCCTGAGGCCTCGGGTGTGAACAACTAAGATTGTTTCTTAAATTGAAACATCACAAAAAAAAGAGGAGGCAAAACTTCCTTTTCAAAGATTTGAAAGACTTAAATGAGAAACTAAAAAGAGTTGGAAGCGACTGCGAGTGAAATAAAAGTAATGAATGGGCATTGTGGAGAAAAAGGGCAGTAGATAAAGTAGAAGGGTACAATGAGAAAAGATTGAGAGACTGTGAAACCTTAGCTCCTTACTTCTCTGAAACTAATTTGTCTTTGCTATTTCCTTTTTATTCAGGCATCACAGAGAGAAATCCAGTGGGTGATCCGTGCTACTGTGGTTGGGGCAGGCTTGATCGGTGCATCACTCACCAGCCTTAAAGATAGTATCATTTGGATGATGTTCCTTAGTACTGAAGTGTGCTACATATTGATCTTCTCTCAGCTCGTCTGTGTCCTCTTCTTCAACATATCCAACTTCTACGGGGCTGTTATGGGCTGGTCGACAGGGTTGGTGTTAAGACTGCTCAGTGGAGAGCCATCACTAGGGGTAGCACCAGTCATACACTTCCCAGGATGCACTCTCGAGGATGGCATTTATGTTCAGTACTCCGCAGTGAGGACCATCGCCGTGCTGTCTGCCATCGCTGCCAACTTGTTGTTCTCCTACCTGGCTTCTGTGCTTTTCAACAAAGGGTTGCTTCCTGAGAAGTGGGATGTGTTCAAAGTGAAAGCTCAGCACTCAGCACAACCACCGACACCAAGCGATGACGGCAAAAGATGCAATGAGAAGGAGAAGCTTGATGAAAAAGAATCTCACCAAGATACATTAGAGCCAATGATTACCACCACATGTTAAAGATTTCATGTGCAGTACTTTAATGTAATAATTATTATTATTATTATCCACATGCAAGTGGTTTCTTTTGGAGTATTTAAGCTACTGTATTTGGGTTTTTCATAAACGGGGGCTTATCCTCTGAGGATGAGGAGAACTGGAACAAAGAACTGGACATGGGATGATCACATTGCTTGTGATATGGATGAGGTGATGTAGCCAGACCCTGAGAGAAGGCGGGATCCAAATTGTCAACATTTAAAAAAATAGTTCATTTGTTTTCGTTTTTGACGAGGTTTTCAAATTTGATAATAATGCCACTTAATCAAAAAATTGCATTTATTTAGTCTACAGCAGCACTTACACTGTTATTATTATGAGGAAATATTTTAGAAAGAAACCCATGAATTAAATATTGGCTTTTGTTTCTTCTTATTGGCTCCAATTTTTAGGAATGTGGTTTGATGCTAGACTCACATGGAATGTACATATTGATAAAATGGTTAATAAATGTAAAAAGGTGTTAAATGTAATGAGATGCTTGGTGGGAACTGACAGGTCTGCTTTGAAAGCTATATATATGGGGCTGATAAGATCAGTAATAGACTATGGCTGTGTGGCTTATAGGTCAGCGTCTAAAACATTGTTGGGAAAATTAGATGTAATAAAAGCATTAAGAATATGTATTGGGGCTTTTAAAACAACATCTGTGCCGGCATTGCAGGTAGAAATGGGGGAAATGCCATTGGAGTTGAGAAGGGTACAGATAATGATGACATATTGAAGTAATGAGAGATGAATGTGTGGGAAACATTCAAGTCATACATCAGGAGGAATTATCACAATTATATACAAATTCATACAGATGGATCGAAAGACCCCAAAAATGGTAGAACAGCAGCAGCAGTAATACCAGAATTCCAGTATGAGTGTGGGAAAAGACTCAGTGATGACTTATCTGTATTTACATGTGAGATGATGGCCATAGTTATTGCCTTACAGTGGGTAGAGGACGTCAGGCCAGAGAGAGTGGTGATTGCATCAGATTCATGTGCAGTACTAACGAGTTTGAAATTGTGCCACTCCAGAAGCAGAGGATTTACTGTATGAAATACTACAAACTAAATTTGTGTGGGTCCCTGCACATGTTGGAGTCGATGGCAATGAGAAGGCGGATAAAGCAGCAAAAAAGGCTTTGAAGAGTGGGAGAAATATTGTTAATGTAAATATAAGTAAGTCAGAAGCTAAAGGGATTAAGGGACAACTCAAAAAGATATGGCAGACTGAATGGAATAAAGGGAGCAAAGGAAGATATGTTTAAAAATAAACCATTGGTTGGGAGTGCAGGATCTAGTGGACGAAATAGAAAAGAGGGTAATGACAAGACTAAGGAATGGTCTTACTGGTCTTAACAGTTCCCTGTTATTAGAAAACATAATAATGAAAAGTGTGAATTTTGTGAAGAAGAAACTGTGGATCATGTTTTATTGTCCTGTCAGAGGTACGAGGCAGCGAGAGAAGTTTTAAAAAATGGTCTAAGAGAGATGGGAGAGGAGAATATAATTAATATACTAAAGAAAAGCTTTAGTGAAAAATGTTGGAAACTTCTTCTGGAATATTTAGAGTCAACAAGACTAATGAATAGAATTTGAGAATTATTTTTATTTTTATGTTTGTTTGTTTGTTTGTCGTATCCCAATTCAGGCTGCATCCTTCGGAGGACCCAGCCTTCGCGGTGTACGTGGGCCGCGTCCTTTGAGGACCGCAAAGGCTGGACCGTGCGGTCTCCCAAATGAGACGGCCTACGCTACAGAGGACAGAGGAATTAAAACAATGTATTTATCAATAACTTTATTTCATTCACACATACATACACAGTACACACATATTGCATATAAGGCAGAGGAAATCAATCAAGACAGTTAACATTAACAGCAGCAACACAAATGTCAGCAAACACGTTTATTAACTTGCAATAACACATATGCACATACTTTATATTTTTTATATAAGTTTATATAGGATGAGAGCTAATGTAACTGTAACCTTAAGTACAAGATGGTGAAATAGAGATATTACAAATGGTCTTAATTCCAAACTACGGTTGCTGAATGTTGTTCCATCGTTCTCCCCTCAGCTCCTACTCTCTGTAACAAAACAAGAACAGAATTAGCAAAATATTCAAGTTCAGTGTATTCGTGTAATTAATCTCAACGTTTATAACGTTACCGGATTTAAAGTGATATTTCAGGTTGATAAGCTGTCTACCTGAGCTCACGTTGGTCCGTTTATGGACATGATATGAAGTATAAATCATTTGTAAAATCGTCACAATCTCAGTAAATCATATTAGTCAACCTCTAAGATTAGAAAGTGAAGTTACTTTCCAAGGCTAACTACGGTCGGATGCAGGCAGACGAGCTGCAGCTAACGTTACTACTATTAACAAACGTGATGTTATAAGCTCCCGGTAATGGAGAAGCTGCCGGTAACGTTTGTTAGCTTGTAAACTACGAACGTCACGTAGGGAAAACTGCCGGTAACGTTTGTTAGCTTGTAAGCTACGAACGTCACGAAACTTAACCGATCACTTTAACACACGTGATGTTATAAGCTCCCGGTATAAGAGCAGCAGCTGCCGGTTAAAACCCTTTTATCACTAGGCCTTTTTTGGCTGCTGCTCGAAAATACTATACCCATACTCAAAGGGGGCCTTACTCTCTAACTACAAGGTCGTTTGAATAATTTCAATTTATTAATAACACTCAAGTGGGTGAGCTTTGATGAGAGGTGTACATATTGTGTATATGTTACTGGTTAATACCAAATGAAGATGGAACACAGCTCAAATGGAAAACAAATTTCAGGTTCGCCTGATTGATATTGATTGATTTATTTGAAATAATGCAGATTGAAGCCTAAAATACTCAACAATCATAGCACAACATGTTTGAAGTCTCCAAAAAACAGATTTTACTTCAATTGAGTGAAGCAGGCCCACATTATAAGGATTCAGTACGGCGAAATCATGCGAGATCAAGTCAAAATTCGCATTTTGCAACCAGCTGTTGCAGCTGTTCTATTTTAATTTGATATACTATATAACTATATATTTCACTTGTTTATCACTAATATTGTTCAATGACATCATCATACAGCAGTTTGGCATCATTTTGAGCCATTTTGAGCTCTCTGACGCTCTCATAATTCTCCTTCATGGAATTTTCTCGTCTCTGTGTGTGTGTATGTGGGTCTTCCTAAGGCCTGTGATTGGCGGAATTTCGTCATGTGACCACTTTTTCGAACCGGGAGAATGAAACGAATGCACCAGGAAGTTCCTTGAGATGACTCACTGACTTTCTAGCCACTAAAAAGCCAAAGGCGCGCCGAGCCCCCCCCCGAGAGTAAAATCATTGGCTCAACAGTAAAAGGCGGACCATCTCGTCATACATGCATTGTAAAAGTCCGCCATTTCGTCACAAACACACTGAAACACATTCTCACACACACACACAGACGAGTGGACATGCCCGGACACGTTTGAAATGGATTACCGGCAGTTTCCAGCGTTTTTCTTCAAGAAAATCATCTCAAGGTACGAAGCGTTTACATTTTGCGGAGCTGTTGTTGAGCCGTTGTTCGTCGGTTTTCTTGCTACAAGTTTTTAATGGTTTCAAGGAGAGGAATATGAAAGATACGAGAGGATTCGCTGTAGAGTCCTCGTGCTTTCTGATCTACGGGTCGGCCATGATCGCAGTTAGTTTTGTCTTGGTATCTGAAAACGAAGTGCGTAGCTCGCTGTTTCCTGGCGAAAAAATACGTAAAAATGTAGTAGTACTTCTGGTATATTTAATTACTTCATGTATAACTGTTTTTTGAGTGAGTAAAATTATTCTGTTTTTTTCGGCCAGAATCTCATCGTTATATAGGTATATGATATGTCATAAAATATAATTTTATTCGTTTAGCAAACGTGATTTGTACTACATGTGCGTTATATATGGGGCACTCGCGGCAAAAAGGTTGTTAGTTAGCTAGTCAGCTAGCTTGTAAGCTACGAATGTCACGTAACTTAACCGACCATTTTAACAAACGTGTGATGTTATAACGTCACGTTTAACACGTTTTAATATTAGTATCGGTGACATTCGAGTGAGTTAAAACCCAATGCTTACATTTAAAAGTGAAAGCTGCCGCTTCTCCAACTCCCGCATGAATCGCCGCCATGTTGGATAAAATAAAATCTTCACCGGCACGCAATGCATCTTGGGATATGCTGGGCCGCGAAGGATCCATGAGATGTGTCCTCCGAATCTGGGGGCTGAAGGCTGCATTTGAAGGAGTCTTCAACAAACATGCGAAATGGGACAGCCTAGTCGCAGCGCTGTGACGTAACCGGTCTACGAATGAAGCCTCCGAAGGATGCAGACCCTGAATTGGGACATAGCTAGAAGATAATTACTTTCCTTAGTCCACACTCCAGATTAGTGGGTGGCGGTAATGCACCTAAAACTTGTTTGCCAACCGCAATTAAAAACAAAAGAAGAAGTAGAAGACGGTTATGGCGCATTACCGACACCAACTAGTATGGAGTGTGAATAGATACTTTATTAACCTTTTGGACCCTAGCCCTATATTTAGGCCTTTTTATTAAAAAACACATAGAAATACAATGAAGTATATGATGTCGACACTATAACATAGCAGTCTTACAGAATATAGCAGTGTAACAGAATATGAAATGAACTACAGCAATGTATGGTACAGTATACAATAAACTAAAAATCCTATAATATAGAAAGACATATCAAATATATCAAAGTATATTAATAAATCAGTCCAACAGAGAGTCAAACAATATGGAGAGTGATGAGTCTGTGGTCTCCACTGTTGTTATAGTCTGATGGCAATGGAAACAAAGGATCAACTGAAGCGCCAGTTTTCGACCGGATTGTGATGATCCGGTGGCTAAATGAGTCAGACAGCATGGAGAGCTACCAAAAGGCAATTAAAAAAAACAAAAGTCGATATTTAATTGATGGCTTTCTTTAGAAAATGTTTCCTCTTAATAATAGTGTAAGTGCTGCTGTGGACTAAATAAACGCAATTTTTTGATTAAGTGGCATTATTATCAAATTTGAAAACCTCGTCAAAAACGAAAACAAATGAACTATTTTTTTAAATGTTGACAATTTGGATGCCGCCTTCTCTCAGGGTCTGGCTACATCACCTCATCCATATCACAAGCAATGTGATCATCCCATGTCCAGTTCTTTGTTCCAGTTCTCCTCATCCTCAGAGGATAAGCCCCCGTTTATGAAAAACCCAAATACAGTAGCTTAAATACTCCAAAAGAAACCACTTGCATGTGGATAATAATAATAATAATTATTACATTAAAGTACTGCACATGAAATCTTTAACATGTGGTGGTAATCATTGGCTCTAATGTATCTTGGTGAGATTCTTTTTCATCAAGCTTCTCCTTCTCATTGCATCTTTTGCCGTCATCGCTTGGTGTCGGTGGTTGTGCTGAGTGCTGAGCTTTCACTTTGAACACATCCCACTTCTCAGGAAGCAACCCTTTGTTGAAAAGCACAGAAGCCAGGTAGGAGAACAACAAGTTGGCAGCGATGGCAGACAGCATGGCGATGGTCCTCACTGGGGAGTACTGAACATAAATGCCATCCTCGAGAGTGCATCCTGGGAAGTGTATCACTGGTGCTACCCCTAGTGATGGCTCTCCACTGAGCAGTCTTAACACCAACCCTGTCGACCAGCCCATAACAGCCCCGTAGAAGTTGGATATGTTGAAGAAGAGGACACAGATGAGCTGAGAGAAGATCAATATGTAGCACACTTCACAACCAAGGAACACCATCCAAATGATACTATTTTGAAAGTTGGTGAGTGATGCACCGATCAAGCCTGCCCCAACCACAGCAGCACGGATCACCCACTGGATTTCTCTCTGTGATGCCTGAATAAAAAGGAAAAAGCAAAGACAAATTAGTTTCAGAGAAGTAAGGAGCTAAGGTTTCACAGTCTCTCAATCTTTTCTCATTGTACCCTTCTACTTTATCTACTGCCCTTTTTCTCCACAATGCCCATTCATTACTTTTATTTCACTCGCAGTCGCTTTCAAGTCTTTTTAGTTTCTCATTTAAGTCTTTCAAATCTTTGAAAAGGAAGTTTTGCCTCCTCTTTTTTTGAGATGTAGCAATTTAAGAAACAGTTTTAGTTGTTCACACCTGAGGCCTCAGGATAGTCTTGTAGATGTTGCAAGTGAAAATGGAGGCTGCAGAGATCAAAGCAGAGTCGGCTGATGACATAGCAGCGGCAGAAATGGCTCCGGTGCCGGTGATAGCGACGAAGGTTGGGGTGAGGTAGTTCAGGGCGATAGGCAGGACCATAGCTCCCTCCCCACGTTCCAACGGAGACGGAGAACCATAAGAAGTGAGGTTCCAGTCTGGCATGTAGACAGATATGATAAACAAAGAGAGAATGAAGCATATTTTTGACCAGCTATGTTCACAGGAATTTAACAGCTTGACCATTTTGTGTTTGAGTTCAGTTCAGCCTCTAAATGATCTCACCAGGAGCTCCACTTCCTTCTCTTATGTGTCCATGTCTCTCTCCCTCTTCCACTAATCTCTGTGTTAATGAAGCAGATTCATAAAGCCTCGGAATTCGCACAAATTGGCTGCTAAAATTTTGCAATTTTCAATTCTAGATTGTGCAATTTGCCTGGGCGAATTTGCACCTAATCCTGTCTTTCCATTAACTTTGTATATAATGTTGTCCGCCAAATGAAGCGCTAGACTAAGTCCAGTCAGGAAGACTTCCCTTTTGCATGCTTAGGCCTGTAGTTTATGTCTCACACAGTTCAGACATGCTCACTCTTATCTCCATGCTGTCATTGTTTGGGGCTGTCAATCAAGACATATCATCTCACACAACTCACACATCATCTGTTATACTAAACAATTATCTTTTCTCCATTCACTTGTCTCTGCTGATTTAAATTACTTCTTATTCTGTCTTAACACAGTTACTTGTTTCAGCTATCTTTGGAGAACTCAAATGTCTCAGCAGTTCTTAAACTATTAATTTGTTTGTATTAAACATCTCCTCTGATCCAATCTATGCAATCTTCAATTGACTATGTTAGGGATTCTTACTCAAACGTTGAGAAGGACAACATTAAATGTGGTAACTTCTGGGGGATTTGGTTTAATGCAGTCATTAACTCACACACACAATGTACTTTTACTTTAGTTACCATCTTTTCAATATAAATCTGTTCATGTCTTAAGAAGCTCTTATTACCTGTGGATGCAGCCACTGCCCCGATCAGTATAGGAGGTATTCCAAATATGATGACAGTGAAAGCCCCAACAAAGCATGTGGTCCTAGCCGCCGATGTGGAAGTAGCAGACAAGGTCCTCTGGTGGAAGGCTTGGGTTCCCAGGCTTCCCAGTGTCTTGGAAGTAATACAGTCATATTCATTGTTATTCCTATTGAATCTGTGAAAGTTGAGATAGTTAATCACACATCATATTTAAGTAGTTTAAGTCAACTATTAGATAACAATTGAACTGAGTGCTCATCATTTATCAGCACTGGCAATCTTCTAGGGTCTTCACATGGTAACCAGGGTCTGGTAACGCACAAAACGTTCTTGTAATGGGTAACAAATATGGATTTCTTAATGTGCGTGCATGGGTATGGTTAGAAATTGATCAAATCTAGGTGGGCTGCGGGTTGAATAAACAGGAGAAAGAAGAAATGAAAATAACATCTACCATTGTCATTTCATCAATCCAGGTGCATCAGTCCCTAAAACTGAACTGAAGCAGGACTCCCAATCAACCAATCTAGCACTATGTAGGGTTTTCTTTCACAACATGTTCCCTGAATGATGTTTTTTTGGCCTACTTCGTTTCCCTCTGAATGTTGTTTTTCAGGGTGGAGAAGGTCTGAAGAAACACTTAGACCATTGTGGGACATTTACATCTTTCATTGCTTTATATTCAGTCAGCGAATTGACTGCAACTTGAAAGTGACAATTTGAATCAAATGAGGATGATACAATTTGAATCATATTCCTGTGAGTTTTCATGAAAAACCTGTGAAAATGTTTTTCCAACATTACACAAATCAATAAAGCCATTTATTGTATGTAACCAGCTGCAACATTATATGGAGGCTGATGTATTTACACTGGACCAAACCATCCTTAAATGTCTTGAGCTCACCAGATATAAGAAGGTATCGATAGAGGTCCAAGCAAACTTCCTCTCCAGTTTACCAATCCAGGGCGCCTGAAAAGTGTTGTTCAGGGCCGTCTGAGTAATGTCCACATGGGTGGGGTTTATCAGGACAAACGGTAAACAGACACTCTGCAAAGACAAAGAACACATGACAGCAACTAAAGCAAAAATCAATCATTTAAACAGCAAAATAAGGCAAGGTAAGCTACAGAAAATGTGTGTGTGTACATTTCAATATGAGAAACAAATTCCTTCTTAAGACAAACTTTTAATATTCGTATAATAGGTACACCTGCATTCCAATGCAATTAAGTACAACAGGCCCAGAAAAGACCTTTGCAGAGCTCATAATGTAATAATAAATCATTTTGAGGGCAGAATTAGTCTACTGTAGGTTTTGTTTGATCAGAATATGTTATCAGCATCATTAAAGAACACTATGAATCAACCAAATAGATCACCACAAACTGTAGGACCATTCATTAATTGCACAACTACTTTCATTAGATTTCATTAGAACAGTTTGTTTTCGTTACAATTCTTTCTGCACTAATGAAGTATGATTAGTCACAGGTTGTTCCAAACACAGTCAAGAGACTGTTGCTTCGTGTTTTCCTAAAACGTATAACATAAAAGTATAGCATCCTCACCATGGTGATGAAAATGAGGATGACCTGTATGATGTCTGTGTATGCCACAGAGTAGAAGCCGCCCAGCAGTGTGTAGACAATCACCACAGCAGTAGAGATCCAGATGCTCACAGAGTAGGGCAAATCCAAAATCACATTCATGGTGGCACCTGAAACACACACATGCACCTGTTGAAACGTGAGAAGATATCGCACTGACTTAATGTAATTCCCAACCTACATGCAGCCCTAACCCACATAATAATCTTAATGTTTTTAAACATATCCTTGCTGTAAAATGGCAAGGTTGACATATTGGGAACAGCTCAAAACTCATCATATACATACATGACATGCATAAAGTGGGAGCCAGTGGTTACAGGACGACCCACTCTACTCAACAAGTAGAGCCACCATTTTTGTACTAAGTCCCCATAATGTGATTGTGCTTAAACAAGAAGGTATGAATGAATAGTTTGGATATTTTGAAGTGGGGTTGAATGAGGTACTTATCCATAGTCAGTGTATTACCAACAGTAGACGGTGGTTGGTGCGTCCCTATAAGCAGACAGGAGTACCAGCAGCAGCATAACGTATTTAAGCCACCTAAAAGGAAGAATCACCTTAAAAAAATCTATATCAGTTTAAGTGTATGCTTGAGTATTTTCCAACATGGAACTGAATTAAAAGTGAAACATATCTATACTTTTTTTGTCCACGGAGTGTTGTGGCTTTGAAAATTGCAGAGATAAGTTTCCCTTTCAGTTCAGTTCCCTGTCGGAAAGGACTGTCTGACGCCAAGATAAAGTGGTAAAAATATTCCTTTCTTTTTGGTGGCTAAAGTGTTTTTGTGCCCCTGTCCACAGCTGTATATTGCTTTGCTCTCTGGAGGCGTGCCGACCGCCATCTACAGTAGGATAAGTACCTCATACAACCCCACTTCAAAACACCTGGACTATCCCTTAATGTAGCAAAGGCTTTTCATTGCAACCCTGGTTTTAGACTCATTCTTCACTCGGTCTTAACTGTGCTTCATCGTGGACTCATGTCAGCTCTTGACTTCAACTCTGACTTTCAAAATAGAAACTATAAAGAAGTTGTAGGTAAAGTGTTTGTATACCGTACCTAAGCTGATTAGTGTTCCAGCCAACCACAGAATATCGCTTAGAAGTGCACCCAGTGACTGAATGGCTGTGAATGCTTTTCCATACTTGATCTGGAAAGGGTCCAACACGGTCACATATTTGTTGTCTCTCATTGGCTTGATGAACACAAGGCCACCTGAATATTAAAACAGACGGATAGATTTAGCAAATGCAAGATGCATACAGTGAAAAGAAAAACAGCAAAACCATCACCTCCCTGGTGTGTCGTCTGGATACGTTATATGAACATTGATCCATTTGAACATTACATGAACATCTGATCATGAGCCTTGCATTCACACCTGCTTTCAATAAGTGGCAGATCAGGCAGACTTCATCAAACATGGTCTCAAATCTCAAGTCAAATGAAGCTATGTGACTCAAGGCACAATGTGACAGACAGCAGAAGGTTACCTTCTTTGGTTACCTTCAGCCTTGCTACCTAGGCTAACCTTACTTACAGAGGAAGTCATGCTAACTCAGCTATCCCTGTTGGTCTATTAACCCTGGTTCTATCCTTTAAAAGTCTCCTGAAGCAATGCTGGTTCTACTTATTTCTGTGGCAGTGCTGTGTCCAGCTCTCTTAATACACCCAAACCAAGCCCACAGGTTCACATGATGCACACAGGCCCTAAAATACTTTTTCTCCCAATACATACAGTCATTACAAAAGAGATGGCTGTAAAATGATAATTATGAGATGAATGAATGTCACAAACGCCTCTAATTTACTATATATGATTAGAATTTCATTTCATTATTGAGGTCTGACAAAATTTCTAAATTCTTGAAGCACCAGACAAGATAATCAACTAATTCATCCAGAGAAGGCCTCTGTGGGCCTGTTATGTGCTATGTGCTTTATCCCCTTTCTGCCTTTCTTTCTCTCTCACTTCGTGTTTTCGTTGTATGAAATATGCAAACATGATCAAACTTCTCTTGATTGTAATTCTTTAATACTTACCCAAAATAAAGCTAAAAGAATAAGCTGCTATGAGGATTACCGCCGATATAAGTCCCATAGAGGGGGTGTAAATCATCTCAGTTATGCCCATGATGAAGCAGCCTCCAACCCACGTGGCTACAGGATGGACAGATGCATACAAACACAGAAATTAGTTCACAGGAGAAACCAGTATAGAGAAAAGTACATGCATACAAAAGCAAATAATTTTTTTCTGATGCTGTAGATAATTCAGTTAGTCACCAACCCCGTCTTCTAGAATTTCCGTTTATATAATACTGACTTGTTTTCCCATTTATGTTGTGGTAGAAAACATGATGGCAAGTTGGAATACGTTCACACATGTTTAAGTAGGCTTTAGCTACTTGCCAGTGAAAAAAAAAGGCAACACCGCTTGCATGTTGTAAAGGTCGGACAATTAAATCCAGTTAAAGTGCCATATCACCTATCTATAATGTAACACTTTACCTGTCATTGTGAAGATCCCCACCACCTTGTTTATGCTTCGGTTTCCCAACAGAGCCATCTCTATTTTGTCAGGCGCACTTTTGTTCTCCTCCTTTTTGGACTTGATAGAAGCCCAGATGCCGACTCCAAGAACCAGCAGATAGAAGATCAGCATTGCTATCAGTCCGGGAATGTTGACAGCCATGATGAACCTGATGAAAACTTCCCTGTTTGACAGGGAAAACTATATTCTTTAAGATGAACGATAAAACAAAATAAATTGTGGTCTTAATTCCCTTGAAGTCACAACAGTAGAAAACTAATTTCTGCTGTCAAAGTATGGATTTTAAAATGAGATTGTAGGTTTAAATTAAAAGTGCTCTCCCCTAATAAGTAAAACACAAAGTTGTCACTAAGTCTGGTTTTAAAATATAAAAAAAAAATTTAAAACTTTCTTTTAAAAAAAAAAAATACCAGGTTGTAGACTGTTACCTGAGGTCTGATAGAAGTTTGTTGCTGCAACAAGACAAGTATCCAAAAAGCAGGATTACATTAAGAGGGGCCACTGTTTGAATTGGCCACTGCAGAGTTTAGATCTCAACCCGAGAGCTGTTGACACAAGACAGTTCAGAGGTACCAATGAACTGAAGAAGGGCGGGTTTGAAGATACCTTGTTGTGCAAGTCTGATGAGCAGTGACAAGAAATGATTGAAGTCATTCTCTGCTATGCTGGATGGTGACATAACCATTAAATGCATCAGCCGTTGACCTAAATACAGAAGTCAATACCCATAGTATCCTGTTATTACACAAAGTAACAGCTTGTCAACTGCCATAAATTCCACAAAACTTTCCAAGTGATCAAGTGTCAACTGGAGTAACAGCTTCAAGAGTGACGGCACCTCTTAGTCAAAGCGTCCACACCCTTAATGCACAATTTTAAGCCTAAATATAATTTAAATTGGTGAGTTATAATCAAATTCCTCTCTGTACAGTTGTCATTTGTTTTTCGAGACAGTTTCAAGTGGCCATTTTTTGGCACTTGCGTGTTGGCTTCATTTTTTAACACCAGAGATTACCATGTATCTCATATATCTGATTTGATCATATCCAAGGATATATATATATATATATATATATATATATATATATATATTACTACTTAATTCATTCCAACTGAAATCACTTTTAGATGACTCTTTATTATTCAAATCCTACTGCTCCTGCCTCTAATTAAATTACAATTGCACTACAGACTTCTATCACTACTTCTGATCCTACTTGAGATACTTCTCTTGATTTATTAAACTGCAGAGGTCTTGTATTTGTCCAAATTAATCTGGGAAGCTTGATAGAAAAACTGGACTGGACTATTCAAATTTTGATCCAAGAAAACAATACAGATATTTCAACTCTCAAGGAAACCAGGTTGACCAAAACAAATGAAGGATGATTCCATCGCTCTTGATTGTGATACGGTGGACAGGGACACAAATCTCTGAATCCTAGCTGACATCACAAAGGGGCCTCGTTCTACTGGAATTAACTGCTAATGTTATGCACTCAGGACTGGAAAAAAAAATCACTGACCAGCTAATGTTTAAATCACCCCACCTCCCAGATGGAAATGTATCCTGTCCAAATGGGGTTTAGTTGACTTTTAATTTAAATATAATATTACATTAGCCTTATCACTTGGCTCATACCATGCACATTTAAGAATTAAAAACAGCATACGAAGCCAAATAACTACGCTATAACCAGTATAATTTTAAGAGGTAACTGTACAAATTAATCATAGAACCAGTTTGTCAAAGCACCTCATCAAAATGGGAGTGAGTGCAACAGAGTGGTAGTTTGATCTAGACACTGCAGAGTTTTTAGGTAGAGGGACATTACATTACATTAGTCATTTAACAGCAATCCTCTTACATGCTGATACCTGTTTGTGAACGCCCTTCACTCTGTGTGACTATCGCATGCTTGTTTTATGATAGTGACCATAAACCTGCTCTAAAATACCATCAAAACCTGTCACCAGGACGTGAGAAAACTTACCAAGCTACTAAACATGAGGACAAGCTGTATTACATCTGTGTAGGCCACAGAGTAGAGACCTCCCATTAGTGTGTAGATAATAGCCACAGCAGCAGAGATCCAGATGCATATGGTGAATGGTAAATCCAGAATCACACTCATGGTTGCACCTGTGGAAACACAGGTGGCAATCATTAATTGTTGTACAAATTACATTATTTGCAACTATCCTTACTATTTGTTGTACATTTATCTGTAATGTATTAGACATTTTAAATCTTGCCAATAGGGCTACATTGATGGAACCTTTAGCCTTATATACCCAGCTGTATTAATGTATTGTCATTTCGACGTATCTGTAAAAGGGACAAAAACTGATTCATTCACAAAATTGACATACAAGTAAAGTAACAGTACATGTCTTTTTACAGAATGCTGTTTTTAAAGAGCCTGTTTTGGGGAGCAAGTTTAGATTGCGTGTAATTGCTGTGTGCGCATGTGTGTGTGTGTACTCAAAATGAAATACATTCAGTGGCAATTTTTGAAATATTTCCTAATCTGGAAATAATCTGTGGTTCCATTCGTTAGGAGGAAATTCCTCTTGAACAGAACTGCACGTGACAAAAAAGTACAGTACATGGGGGCACTTGCGTACAGCATAACAAAATTGTACAACTTCAACATTGTTAGTTTTGTCTGGCAACACAAATAAAACACACTACACTTTAGTAGTTCAAAACAGACTTACCAATGATCAAATTTAGTGTTTCTCCTATAATATAGCTGGAAACCCAGATTAGGCCCATTGACGGGTTGTACACCATTTCTGACGTTCCAATAATGAAGCCTCCTCCAATCCACGTAGCTGAAAAATGAAAAAACGTATATGAGAACACACACACACCAGCAAGTCTGCTTGACATTGTTTCAAGCTCTGTTGAGTTTTGTACAGGGAAAGTATATCCTTTGGACTGCAGATTCATATTAAAAATAGCAGTTTTGAATGTAATTAGCAGAGGTTAAATTGTGCATAGAAATGTGTTTGTCACGGGGCATGGTGAAGGACTCAAGTGCAGACCAGGCAGAGTAGTGGGCAAACGAATATTTATTTAACAAACACAGGAAACTCACAGGACATAACAGGGGATCCACGGACAAGACAGGAGACGAAGGGGATAATCCAGCAGGAACGGGCAGGCAGACGGGAAAACCGGGAACAGGACGGGAAAACCGGGCAGGAAGGCATGACGCACATGGGGTAACAAGAAGCAAGGATCTGGCAGTGAGTGTGTGTGAGGCAGGGGTTTAAATAGAGGTGAGAACAGGTGAGGGGAGTTGTGCTGATGAGAGGGAAGTGCTTGATTAATGATCTGAGGCAGGTGAAGGGAATTTAGCCTGAGGGAGTGACTGACAGGTGTACTGAATAAGCTGATTAGATGAGTGAGGAGGGTGTGGAGCTAGACAAAGACACAGAACACAGGAGGCAAAGCCTAATCATGACAGTGTTTCAATGCTTTCAAAGACATGAGAAAGAATGTGCTGATTTAGAATTTGGAAGTTACATTGTTTTTTGTATTCATAAAGATTTGCACATCTGTAAAGGTCAACAGATGTGCAAATCTGTTGGCCTTTGCACAAAACCTATTTTGTCAGGCGCACTTTTGTTCTCCTCCTTTTTGGACTTGATAGAAGCCCAGATGCCGACTCCAAGAACCAGCAGATAGAAGATCAGCAATGCTATCAGTCCGGGAATGTTGACAGCCATGATGAACCTGATGAAAACTTCCCTGTTTGACAGGGAAAATTATATTCTTTAAGAAGAACGATAAAACAAAATCAATTGTGGTCTTAATTCCCTTGAAGTCACAACAGTAGAAAACTAATTCCTGCTGTCAAAGTATGGATTTTAAAATGAGATTGTAGGTTTAAATTAAAAGTGCTCTCCCCTAATAAGTAAAACACAAAGTTGTCACTAAGTCTGGTTTTAAAATATAAAAAAAATGTAAAACTTTCTTTTAAAAAAAAAAAATACCAGGTTGTAGACTGTTACCTGAGGTCTGATAGAAGTTTGTTGCTGCAACAAGACAAGTATCCAAAAAGCAGGATTACATTAAGAGGGGCCACTGTTTGAATTGGCCACTGCAGAGTTTAGATCTCAACCCGAGAGCTGTTGACACAAGACAGTTCAGAGGTACCAATGAACTGAAGAAGGGCGGGTTTGAAGATACCTTGTTGTGCAAGTCTGATGAGCAGTGACAAGAAATGATTGAAGTCATTCTCTGCTATGCTGGATGGTGACATAACCATTAAATGCATCAGCCGTTGACCTAAATACAGAAGTCAATACCCATAGTATCCTGTTATTACACAAAGTAACAGCTTGTCAACTGCCATAAATTCCACAAAACTTTCCAAGTGATCAAGTGTCAACTGGAGTAACAGCTTCAAGAGTGACCGGACCTCTTAGTCAAAGCGTCCACACCCTTAATGCACAATTTTAAGCCTAAATATAATTTAAATTGGTGAGTTATAATCAAATTCCTCTCTGTACAGTTGTCATTTGTTTTTCGAGACAGTTTCAAGTGGCCATTTTTTGGCACTTGCGTGTTGGCTTCATTTTTTAACACCGGAGATTACCATGTATCTCATATATCTGATTTGGATCATATCCAAGGTTGAATATATATATATATATATATTACTACTTAATTCATTCCAACTGAAATCCTTTTTAGATGACTCTTTTTATTATTCAAATCCTACTGCTCCTGCCTCGAATTAAATTACAATTGCACTACAGACTTCTATCACTACTTCTGATCCTACTTGAGATACTTCTCTTGATTTATTAAACTGCAGAGGTCTTGTATTTGTTCAAATTAATCTGGGAAGTTTGATAGAAAAACTGGCCTGGACTATTCAAATCTGGATCCAAGAAAACAATACAGATATTTCAACTCTAAAAGAAACCAGGTTGACCAAAACAAATGAAGGATGATTCCATCGCTCTTGATTGTGATACGGTGGACAGGGACACAAATCTCTGAATCCTAGCTGACATCACAAAGGGGCCTCGTTCTACTGGAATTAACTGCTAATGTTATGCACTCAGGACTGAAAAAAAAAATCACTGACCAGCTAATGTTTAAATCACCCCACCTCCCAGATGGAAATATATCCTGTCCAAATGGGGTTTAGTTGACTTTTAATTTAAATATAATATTACATTAGCCTTATTACTTGGCTCATACCATGCACATTTAAGAATTAAAAACAGCATACGAAGCCAAATAACTACGCTATAACCAGTATAATTTTAAGAGGTAACTGTACAAATTAATCATAGAACCAGTTTGTCAAAGCACCTCATCAAAATGGGAGTGAGTGCAACAGAGTGGTAGTTGTTTGATCTAGACACTGCAGAGTTTTTAGGTAGAGGGACATTACATTACATTACAGTCATTTAACAGCAATCCTCTTACATGCTGATACCTGTTTGTTAGTCAACGCCCTTCACTCTGTGTGGCTTGTTTTATGATAGTGACCATAAACCTGCTCTAAAATACCAGAAAAACCTGTCACCAGGACGTGAGAAAACTTACCAAGCTACTAAACATGAGGACAAGCTGTATTACATCTGTGTAGGCCACAGAGTAGAGACCTCCCATTAGTGTGTAGATAATAGCCACAGCAGCAGAGATCCAGATGCATATGGTGAATGGTAAATCCAGAATCACACTCATGGTTGCACCTGTGGAAACACAGGTGGCAATCATTAATTGTTGTACAAATTACATTATTTGCAACTATCCTTACTATTTGTTGTACATTTATCTGTAATGTATTAGACATTTAAAATCTTGCCAATAGGGCTACATTGATAGAACCTTTAGCCTTATATACCCAGCTGTATTAATGTATTGTCATTTCGACGTATCTGTAAAAGGGACAAAAACTGATTCATTCACAAAATTGACATAAAAGTAAAGTAACAGTACATGTCTTTTTACAGAATGCTGTTTTTAAAGAGCCTGTTTTGGGGAGCAAGTTTAGATTGCGTGTAATTGCTGTGTGCGCATGTGTGTGTGTGTGTACTCAAAATGAAATACATTCAGTGGCAATTTTTGCAATATTTCCTAATCTGGAAATAATCTGTGGTTCCATTCGTTAGGAGGAAATTCCTCTTGAACAGAACTGCACGTGACAAAAAGGTACAGTACATGGGGGCACTTGCGTACAGCATAACAAAATTGTACAACTTCAACATTGTTAGTTTTGTCTGGCAACACAAATAAAACACACTACACTTTAGTAGTTCAAAACAGATTTACCAATGATCAAATTTAGTGTTTCTCCTATAATATAGCTGGAAACCCAGATTAGGCCCATTGACGGGTTGTACACCATTTCTGACGTTCCAATAATGAAGCCTCCTCCAATCCACGTAGCTGAAAAATGAAAACACGTATATGAAAACACACACACACACACACACACACACACACACACACCAGCAAGTCTGCTTGACATTGTTTCAAGCTCTGTTGAGTTTTGTACAGGGAAAGTATATCCTTTGGACTGCAGATTCATATTAAAAATAGCAGTTTTGAATGTAATTAGCAGAGGTTAAATTGTGCATAGAAATGTGTTTGTCACGGGGCATGGTGAAGGACTCAAGTGCAGACCAGGCAGAGTAGTGGGCAAACGAATATTTATTTAACAAACACAGGAAACTCAAAGGACATAACAGGGGATCCACGGACAAGACAGGAGACGAAGGGGATAATCCAGCAGGAACGGGCAGGCAGACGGGAAAACCGGGAACAGGACGGGAAAACCGGGCAGGAAGGCATGAAGCACATGGGGTAACAAGAAGCAAGGATCTGGCAGTGAGTGTGTGTGAGGCAGGGGTTTAAATAGAGATGAGAACAGGTGAGGGGAGTTGTGCTGATGAGAGGGAAGTGCTTGATTAATGATCTGAGGCAGGTGAAGGGAATTTAGCCTGAGGGAGTGACTGACAGGTGTACTGAATAAGCTGATTAGATGAGTGAGGAGGGTGTGGAGCTAGACAAAGACACAGAACACAGGAGGCAAAGCCTAATCATGACAGTGTTTCAATGCTTTCAAAGACATGAGAAAGAATGTGCTGATTTAGAATTTGGAAGTTACATTGTTTTTTGTATTCATAAAGATTTGCACATCTGTAAAGGTCAACAGATGTGCAAATATGTTGGCCTTTGCACATCTGTTGTGCAAAGGCCAACAGATGTGCCTTTGCGCGACAGAAAATTGCTTTGTGCGGTACCGCTCGGTCCCCATATGGGAAAACTAAAGACTTCCTGGTAAATCTGTTAACGCCAGTCCATTGGCCACATCCAGACACGTGCATAGACGTTTCGTATGAAGAAATTGACCAACCAGGGGCGCTACAACGGCCCAATACACAACCACTATGGCGCAATTCTCCCGTAGCTCGCCGGCCTGGAGACGGTTCCAGCTCTCCAAAATGATTTCTAACTGCTGTATGTGATAGATTGTGCATGTAGAAGGATAAAGGAAGTTAAATATATAGTTATTTAGGTTGTAAAGGTACAATGGAACAGCTGGAGAGGCTGTTTCTCACATGACGACCTCTCGTGACCTCTCGTACGTTTATGTCTATTTATCTGGCCTACTTCACTCTATTCACTCCAATTCGTTTGCTATGATGCTGGGTGGTTTATAGGCTTTACTGAGCCTCATTTAATATAGTATTATGAATAATAGTGCTTTTTCACCATACGAACCTGACATTTTCAAAGTGGAGCTGTGTTCCATCTTCATCTGCTATTAACCAGTAACAGATACACAATATTTACTCAATTCATATGAGCAAACCCTTCTTAGTGTTATAAATCCTTTGAAATTATTAAAAAAGACCTTGGAGTTAGAGAGTAAGGCCCCTTTGAGTATGGGTGTAGTATTTTCGAGAATAAGCCAAAAAAGGGCTAGGAAGGTTAATTTTGTCTGGAGGTAAGTAGAGGCAGAAGGGCCAGTTCACCGATCTCTGTTGTCTCCTGACGATCTTACAAGGGATCCTGTTTGTGACGCCAATTGCGTGAGTCTTTTAAACTAACAGTTCTCACCTCCCTCAACATGTTCAAACAAAAGCTGCAACATTTCATAGTTGACTGCTGTGCTTGTTGACCAGCCCTCACTTCTCTCTCTCTCTCTTCCACTTTTTCGGGGAACATCCAGTGATCGGCCTTTCTTTGTACAGGGTGTTTGATGATTTGCCTATGTTGTTTTTAGCCATTTGTTGTTTTTAGCCATTCTTTTTTTTTTTTTATGTTTGTCATACTGTATTGTGTCTGCTATTTGTGTCATTTGTGTGGACTGTGCTGCTGCCTCTTGGCCAGGTCATCATTGAAAATGAGAATTGGTTCTCAACTGATTTTACCTGGTTGAATAAAGTTTCTATCTATCTATCTATCAGTGGCGGCTGGTCCATAGAGGGCGCTAGGGCGCCGCCCCCCCTTGAGCTACAAATAATACAAAATAAAATAAATAATAATAATAATAAACTATACAAATTGACAATATTTGTGTTTTTGAAACATGGAATCACCCAGTAATATGTGTAAAATATGATATCTGCGGTAAATATATGCTTTTCCTGCACGTCCTCTCTGCCTGTCTGCAGGTCCTCTCAGCTTGTGCACGTCTCAGCTGCTGGGGCGCTGGAGAAACTGCCCCAAAGAGGCGGGTCTATGAAGCAGTTTAGCCAATGATGCTTTAATGCTGACTAAAGATATAAATGAGTGACATACAATTTAGCCAATCAGCGTCCTCAAATAGATTCAGCTTGGGGCAGATTTCGTTCTGCCCCAAGCTGCCCGTTCTCGTCAGGAGCACTGCTCCTCCAAGACCCGTTTGAGAGGAGAACTGAGAGGAGAAACTACTGAAAGAGCTGATCCCAGATCAGCCTGACCTCACCATCAGACAGCAGACTAGCAGGAAAGAGAAGCAGTACATGAAGCTTCTCTACTAGCTGTACATCAGACAGGTTTGGCTCGCTGGATGCAGTCATGCTAATAACTTATTTAGCTTTTTAAAACAACGGGGACAGAACCAGCATGGACAGTTAGGGAGTGAGGGACATGAAGCACGTGTCTGAGAAATGGATATATAGTTATATATAAATAATTATATATATATATACGTGTGTGTTTTATATTATAGTGAATATTATTATATGATATATATATATTATTATATTATACAGAATATTATATGATATATATATTGTTATATTATACAGAATATTATTATATGATATATATATTATATTATACTGAATTCCCTGTGAGGGTGACTAAAATAAGATGAAGTGTTTGTCAAAGTGTTATTTACTGCTTTTTTTCGTGTTGGAATAAATGTTAAATATTTAACTGCAAAGTAGTAATGCGTGTTTGATACCTTAATTTGTTTGCATTAAATCATTCTGGGATGTTTGCTGAAATTGATTGGATGTGGCACAGCCCTACCAAGAAAATGTTCCACCAGCCGCCACTGACAGCCAAGGTTAAGATGAGTCAAAATAACTTGACTTAACTTTATGTGGAAAAGTGTGAATATCAAGCACCCTTGTTTGTTTAACTTACAGCTTACTTATGATGTTGCTGCAGGAGAAAAGGCCAGTATAGGTATTTGCGCGTGTCTCGAGAGAGAGAGTAAGTGGAGAGGTTATTTTCATCCTAATCCAAAAACTTTCTTCATCCTGTCACATCTCTCAATCTTAAAATGCATAAGACCAAAGAACTTGGTTAAACTCGTCTGAATGTTTAAGTATAAAATCTGCCAGCAAAGTGAGGCTCAGGTCCTCCCTTTTTTTAACATTGCACACTGAGCTGGAGTCATTTTATACAAATATATAACTTCAGTTTTACACTTGGATCGATACATGGACTGTTGATCCAATGGAACTGTGAGGAAAATGTTAACCAGATGTTGTACATCTGGAAAAAAAAACACTATCTCCCCGTTAGTAAATGAAAATCAATAAATTAAGTCTAAAGTCTAACCATGACAAATTTTCAAAAGATCTAACTACAGTATAACTCTAGACAGTCACTTGGTTATTAAGTGTATGGTATTGATATAAATCAATCAAACCCAATAGGTTGATTGCTGACAGTTGTCATTAATCAGAGATGGGCAGTAGCCTATTTCTATTACTTGTATTTGAAATACGTATTTCAATTACTTTTGAGTATTTTGTAATTTGTATTTGATAGGGCTGATAAAAAATCTAACGTAATTTGTAACAAAATACTTTAGAGTGGAGTAATTTTGTATTTAAAATACTCAAAATACTTTCTCCACGAATCAAAAAACAGTTCACAAGTTCAGTCTTCAGATCTTCAACGGATTGTCTGTCAAGGTAAATATTTTATCTGAGTGTGACAGATGTCAACTAGCTTGATGTATAATTTATGTCTGGGTCTGGCTACATAGCCTATTGTACATGGTGATGATTATAATATCAAGCTAGCGATCGATGCTAACATGCTAATGACGCTAGCATGCTGTCTAGGCTAGTGCATAGCCAGTGTTAGCAAGTTAATTTATCAGTCGAGTAGCTAGCTATAGGAAGAGGGAGATTCAGAGCTTGTATGTTCATGATAACCTTATCAAGAGACGTCTGACCATCTAATCTTGCACTGTATTACAAGCTATGCTGTATCTTCTCAATGTGAATGTCATAATGCCATATCAATTACTGGCAGATAATATAGTTCACAGTTAGCCAGGCTATGACAGTAGATGTCCATTTGTTAAAAAAAACAAAAAAATATAAAATATCCAATTTATTTTATTTAAAAGGCATATTATGAAAGTATTCTTAGTTTTATTATTTAATAAATAAATATACATAGGCCTAATGTGTGATGCTATTCATATGTGATGAATATTTTCTTGTTGATACAAAGCCAAAGTTTATGGGCTGTTAAGTCCCATTAATAAAAATATATATATACATAATCAATCAGGTTGTTGTCTTGTAATAGCTTTGCTTAGTTACACTGACATTCTGTGACTGTTCTTCCTTTTTGTGGGGTTCACCAGAGCTTTGTGTACATTATATAGCCCAAACCTGAATGCTCTGCTATACCAAATTGTGAGAAAACGGAAAATCCAGAAAAAAGTATTTCCTATATTTTAAATACAAAATACATGTATTGTATTTTGTTACATTTTCTGGCACCAGTATTTTGTATTTTATTTTAATACATTTATTTGAGGGGTATTTTGTATTTTGTATCAAAATACATTTTGATGTATTTTTGCCCATCCCTGCATACAGTTACCCACAGCGCTATTAAACTACTGCATATCAAGGAGAAGAATGGGACTGCACAGCGTAGAGGAACTGGTAAGATCAGTTGTGTAAATGTAAATGAGAAGAACCAGGAAGCAGATTGGTATTACTGAACTTTCAAATAAGCATGCTCAGTTTTGTAAAGCTATGGACAGAGATTTAGATTTTTAGAATTTTCTATAAAAACACATGACATCAGTGTAACACATTTTATATCTGGTTTCATTTAACTCTCCTGTCTACCTGTGTCATGACTCAGGGTCGGAGTGTACAACATCTCCATCTCTTCTCTCCCTCAGGTGTCCGGTAAGAGGTCAGAGGGCAAAGAGGCGGACGACTTCCAAGGGGGCGGGTACGAGGCGGCTGTCAATCAAGAGAAGCAGGATGACCGCAGGTCCCACAGGGAGCAGGTGGACGGAGGTCTGTCAGAGGAGAGTGACAGTGGCAACGAACAGGAGCAAGTCAGTGTTGCAGCTCTCCATGTAAGAACACACTCACAAACCACGGACATATAGTACCTTTTATGAAGTTGTTTTGATACTTCTTCTTTTCTGGGAACTACTGTAAGGGGTCACACAAATAAAGAGTCTAAAAACAAGATTTGAAATGACAATTTTACCGAGTAAGTTAAATTGATTATCAGCTAAGTGTACTCACAGTAGAAAATATAAGGACACATATTGTTATACTATTGGATCCATAGTATTGAAACATTAGAAAATAAGAAGTAGTACTGCTTTACTTTACAAAGTTCAATATTTTCCGCTGTAAAGGGAGGAGGAAGAGTTGTAGCTTTAACATTAAGTGAAGATGCTCAAGTAAAGTACTTAAAACATAAATGTACTTAGTTATATTTCACTTGTAGTTACATTGCATGGAATGCCCGGGCCACATGGACTAATAGGCTGACGTTAGTCTGAGAAAGTCTGTAGTTACCTCTTATGAGTTCGTCTCTTGGTCCATGCTGCCACCTGCAGCTGAAACACAGCTATGGTTATTATTTGTTTGGTGTAAAAATGAAGCCAACACCTGTAAATACACTAACTGCAGAGAATACGCCGAGAGTGTGTCTCCTCCTCTCTGATCTGACTGCAGCTGGGACTGCTGCGCGAGGCTTCTGTGAGAGTATCCGCCTGTGTGTGCTTTGGGGCGGCGGAGGGGCTCACGGCAGCACCCGCTGCTCGTTCATGACAGTAACTGCAGAACGTACAAACAAAAATCCATCTTCATAAAAACAAGTTGTACAAATAATAATATATAAACAAGCATATTAAAGCTACTACAGATGTAAAAACAAACACATTTAACTTACCAGATCTGCTGTTCACTATTTAAAGACAAAGTCCTCCTTTCTTTGTTAATAAAGAGTTTAATCTCACGGTTGTTCAGTACATCCGTGAGTTTTAGTTCCAGTAAGAAGTCCTTCTCGATTCATGGACGCCAGTGAAGACAGTCGAGCCTCCCCAGTTGTATTTCTTGAATACGTTTTAATGCGTTTGAGGGCTGAAAATGTCCGCTCGGCAGAGGCAGCAGATATTGGGATTGTCACCCCCCGACATGTCAGGCTAGCCCACTGACCAATCACGTATGGCTAGGCCAGCTAGCAGGCTCTGGCACGTCTAAGAATACGCCCAACATGTCAAACTAAAGATCTGATTGGTTGAACACTATGACAATCAACAATATCGTCCCCATTCACTTAAACTGCACATGGATGCACTTGTGAGTCTGCAGGCCTGGGGCCTCTCTTCTTACCGAGAGACACAGAGGTGAAATCTGATTGGATAAAAGCTCTACTTAAAACAAGCTGCACTGGAGGCAGAGCAACTGAGGAAGACAGTAGCTGTGCAATGAGAAAATAAGATAATGGGAAAAATATTTTTATAAATTATAATACACGTAGTGTATTTAAGAAAAATTATTAAATTATAAAATAGCTATAACTTTGTGATTCTGTTTAGGCCAGCAGAGAAGGCTTTGCAGGCCCTGACGGCCCACCACTGACTTTCAACCTTGAGATTGGTGTTCAATACTGCGTGTCCCAGAGTGCTGTTGTGAAGAGACTCATTTGTGACGGTGTTCCTAAACCTAACTTTCCTTCTATAGCGTAATGTCATCCCTGAAAAATTGACAATTCGTGTCCCTGTACATGAAATAGACAGATTGCATTTTGTGTAAAACTGCTGTGGACTGTGTTGGTGCATGTTAGTAGTAAGAGATGATGGCTCAGAGAGTACGTTTTGTAAAAGCCATGTTACTGTTTTAGTTTCAACACCTTCAAAACAGCTTCTTTGATGAAATCCAGGCCCCACAAGTACCTTAAAACCCATTCAAATGGGAAATCCACAAATCCACTTTGTTTGCATCGTTTTGTTTTGTCTTTACAGATGTGCAAATCTTTATGAATACAAAAAACAATGTAACTTCCAAATTCTAAATCAGCACATTCTTTCTCATGTCTTTGAAAGCATTGAAACACATTTCTATGCACAATTTAACCTTAGCTAATTACATTCAAAACTGCTATTTTTAATATGAATCTGCAGTCCAAAGGATATACTTTCCCTGTACAAAACTCAACAGACCTTGAAACAATGTCAAGCAGACTTGCTGGTGTGTGTATGTGTGTGTGTGTGTGTGTGTGTGTGTGTGTGTGTGTGTGTGTGTGTGTGTGTGTGTGTGTGTGTGTGTGTGTGTTTTCATATACGTTTTTTCATTTTTCAGCTACGTGGATTGGAGGAGGCTTCATTATTGGAACGTCAGAAATGGTGTACAACCCGTCAATGGGCCTAATCTGGGTTTCCAGCTATATTATAGGAGAAACACTAAGTTTGATCATTGGTAAGTCTGTTTTGAACTACTAAAGTGTAGGGTGTTTTATTTGTGTTGCCAGACAAAACTAACAATGAAGTTGTACAATTTTGTTATGCTGTACGCAAGTGCCCCCATGTACTGTACCTTTTTGTCACGTGCAGTTCTGTTCAAGAGGAATTTCCTCCTAACGAATGGAACCACAGATTATTTCCAGATAAGGAAATATTGCAAAAATTGCCACTGAATGTAGTTCATTTTGAGTACATTTATTTTTACTAGATTCTCGACAGTCTCGTTTGTCTAGAACTGTTAATCCAGTCCAATATGTTAACATTCATAAGCATGCAGAGGTACTCTACGGAAAATGATGCATGCCAGCATTGTATCGAGTATGTCAAGCAGTCAAAATTGCAGATCACGGGTGGTAAAATGGTACAGTGGTTACCACTGCTGCCTCACATTAAGTGGGTTCTGCATGTTCTCTGTGTGGGTTACTTAAAAACTGTCCTTGTCTCATTAATTAGGTGGTCTTTTCTTTGCTGGGCCAATGAGAGTAAGAAAATATGTGACCATGATGGATCCTTTCCAGATCAAGTATGGAAAAGTACCAATGGCTCTTTTTGCTCTGGCCGCACTGATGACTGACATTTTGTGGGTGACATCAACATTGATTAGTTTAGGTATGTAAACCATTACAGTTTAAATAAGATAACTGATTAATACATTGAAAAAAATATTTTGATGTATACATGTTTTGTATATATGACGGATCTAATCCCAACCTGAAGGGACTAGCACTGCTGTGTCTTGCGTATGGAAGGATACACTTACACACACACACACACACACACACACACACACACACATGTGCACACAGCAATTACACGCAATCTAAATTTGCTCCCCAAAACAGGCTCTTTAAAAACAGCATTCTGTAAAAAGACATGTACTGTTACTTTACTTTTATGACAATTTTGTGAATTAATCATTTTTTGTCCCTTTTACAGATACGTCGAAATGACAATACATTAATACAGCTGGGTATATAAGGGTAAAGGTTCTATCAATGTAGCCCTACTGGCAAGATTTTAAAATTTTGACAGACACCTCCAAAGAAAAGATTTCGGTAGCACTTTATAATAACTACACACTATGAAGCATTAGTTAAGCATGAGTAAACACTTAATTCATCATTTATAAAGCATTGTTCCTACATTAATAATTAATTAGTATGCAGTTCATAACAACAGTTATAAATGTTTTATTCTTGATTAATAAGCTTGTCTATTATGTTTCATTATTGTGTTTCCATACTTTATAAATGATGGATTCCCCATTTGTAAATGAAGTATTATATATTTTACAAACCAATAATTAAGGAGTTGTAGATGATTAATAAGATCATTTATAAAGTGTTAGTAAATGATTAATAACTTATTAGATGTACATTATTCATGCATTTATATATATAATGATTTAGATATGCACTAATGGTTAGGGACTATGTTAATATATGCTTTATAAATGTAATGAGATGCTTGGTGGGAACTGACAGGTCTGCTTTGAAAGCTATATATATGGGGCTGATAAGATCAGTAATAGACTATGGCTGTGTGGCTTATAGGTCAGCGTCTAAAACATTGTTGGGAAAATTAGATGTAATAAAAGCACAAGCATTAAGAATATGTAGTGGGGCTTTTAAAACAACATCTGTGCCGGCATTGCAGGTAGAAATGGGGGAAATGCCATTGGAGTTGAGAAGGGTACAGATAATGATGACATATTGAAGTAATGAGAGATGAATGTGTGGGAAACTGTAAGATATTCAAGTCATACATCAGGAGGAATTATCACAATTATATACAAATTCATACAGATGGATCGAAAGACCCCGAAAATGGTAGAACAGCAGCAGCAGCAGTAATACCAGAATTCCAGTATGAGTGTGGGAAAAGACTCAGTGATGACTTATCTGTATTTACATGTGAGATGATGGCCATAGTTATTGCCTTACAGTGGGTAGAGGACGTCAGGCCAGAGAGAGTGGTGATTGCATCAGATTCATGTGCAGTACTAACGAGTTTGAAATTGTGCCACTCCAGAAGCAGAGAGGATTTACTGTATGAAATACTACAAGCACTATTCAGAATCCATCTAATGCGGATGGCGGTTAAATTTGTGTGGGTCCCTGCACATGTTGGAGTCGATGGCAATGAGAGGGCGGATAAAGCAGCAAAAAAGGCTTTGAAGAGTGGGAGAAATATTGTTAATGTAAATATAAGTAAGTCAGAAGCTAAAGGGATTAAGGGACAAATCAAAAAGATATGGCAGACTGAATGGAATAAAGGGAGCAAAGGAAGATATGTTTAAAAATAAACCATTGGTTGGGAGTGCAGGATCTAGCGGACGAAATAGAAAAGAGGGTAATGACAAGACTAAGGAATGGCCATACTGGTCTTAACAGTTCCGTTATTAGAAAACATAATAATGGAAAGTGTGAATTTTGTGAAGAAGAAACTGTGGATCATGTTTTATTGTCCTGTCAGAGGTACGAGGCAGCGAGAGAAGTTTTAAAAAATGGTCTAAGAGAGATAGGAGAGGAGAATATAATTAATATACTAAAGAAAAGCTTTAGTGAAAAATGTTGGAAACTTCTTCTGGAATATTTAGAGTCAACAAGACTAATGAATAGAATTTGAGAATTATTTTTATTTTTATGTTTGTTTGTTTGTTTTTCGTATCCCAATTCAGGCTGCATCCTTCGGAGGACCCAGCCTTCGCGGTGTACGTGGGCCGCGTCCTTTGAGGACCGCGAAGGCTGGACCGTGCGGTCTCCCAAATGAGACGGCCTACGCTACAGAGGACTTCCTGTTTTCGTCACCAGCTGAATCAGTTACTATGTTAAATAACTAATTTCCAATCAGTTATAGTTCTTGTAATTAAAACAATGTATTTATCAATAACTTTATTTCATTCACACATACATACACAGTACACACATATTGCATATAAGGCAGAGGAAATCAATCAAGACAGTTAACATTAACAGCAGCAACACAAATGTCAGCAAACACGTTTATTAACTGGCAATAACACATATGCACATACTTTATATTTTTTATATAAGTTTATATAGGATGAGAGCTAATGTAACTGTAACCTTAAGTACAAGATGGTGAAATAGAGATATTACAAATGGTCTTAATTCCAAACTACGGTTGCTGAATGTTGTTCCATCGTTCTCCCCTCAGCTCATACTCTCTGTAACAAAACAAGAACAGAATTAGCAAAATATTCAAGTTCAGTGTATTCGTGTAATTAATCTCAACGTTTATAACGTTACCGGATTTAAAGTGATATTTCAGGTTGATAAGCTGTCTACCTGAGCTCACGTTGGTCCGTTTATGGACATGATATGAAGTATAAATCATTTGTAAAATCGTCACAATCTCAGTAAATCATATTAGTCAACCTCTAAGATTAGAAAGTGAAGTTACTTTCCAAGGCTAACTACGGTCGGATGCAGGCAGACGAGCTGCAGCTAACGTTACTACTATTAACAAACATGTTATAAGCTCCCGGTAATGGAGAAGCTGCCGGTAACGTTTGTTAGCTTGTAAGCTACGAACGTCACGAAACTTAACCGATCACTTTAACACACATGTGATGTTATAAGCTCCCGGTATAAGAGCAGCAGCTGCCGGTTAAGTTAGTTAGCTAGTCAGCTAGCTTGTAAGCTACGAATGTCACGTAACTTAACCGACCATTTTAACAAACGTGTGATGTTATAACGTAACTTATTTTGTTTTAACATTAGTATCGGTGACATTCGAGTGAGTTAAAACCCAATGCTTACATTTAAAAGTGAAAGCTGCCGCTTCTCCAACTCCCGCATGAATCGCCGCCATGTTGGATAAAATAAAATCTTCACCGGCACGCAATGCATCTTGGGATATGCTGGGCCGCGAAGGATCCATGAGATGTGTCCTCCGAATCTGGGGGCTGAAGGCTGCATTCTTCGGCTGCATTTGAAGGAGTCTTCAACAAACATGCGAAATGGGACAGCCTAGTCGCAGCGCTGTGACGAAACCGGTCTACGAAGGCAGCCTCCGAAGGATGCAGACCCTGAATTGGGACATAGCTAGAAGATAATTACTTTCCTTAGTCCACACTCCAGATTAGTGCGTGGCGGTAAATGCACCTAAAACTTGTTTGCCAACCGCCATTAAAAACAGAAGAAGAAGACCGTTATGGCGCATTACCGACACCAACTGGTATGGAGTGTGAATAGATAGATACTTTATTAACCTTTTGGACCCTAGCCCTATATTTAGGCCTTTTTATTAAAAAAACACATAGAAATACAATGAAGTATATGATGTTGACACTATAACAGTCTTACAGAATATAGCAGTGTAACAGAATATGAAATGAACTACAGCAATGTATGGTACAGTATACAATAAACTAAAAATCCTATAATATAGAAAGACATATCAAATATATCAAAGTATATTAATAAATCAGTCCAACAGAGAGTCAAACAATATGGAGAGTGATGAGTCTGTGGTCTCCACTGTTGTTATAGTCTGATGGCAATGGAAACAAAGGATCAACTGAAGCGCCAGTTTTCGACCGGATTGTGATGATCCGGTGGCTAAATGAGTCAGACAGCATGGAGAGCTACCAAAAGGCAATTAAAAGAAACAAAAGTCAATATTTAATTGATGGCTTTCTTTAGAAAATATTTCCTCATAATAATAGTGTAAGTGCTGCTGTGGACTAAATAAACGACATTTTTTGATTAAGTGGCATTTTTATCAAATTTGAAAACCTCTCGTCAAAAACCAAAATTTAATTTAATTTAATTTTTTTAAATGTTGACAATTTGGATCCCGCCTTCTCTCAGGGTCTGGCTACATCACCTCATCCATATCTCAAGCAATGTGATCATCCCTGGTCCAGTTCTTTGTTCCAGTCCTCCTCATCCTCAGAGGATAAGCCCCCGTTTATGAAAAACCCAAATACAGTAGCTTAAATACTCCGAAAGAAACCACTTGCATGTTGATAATAATAATATTTATTATTACATTAAAGTACTGCACATGAAATATTTAACATGTGGTGGTAATCATTGGCTCTAATGTATCTTGGTGAGATTCTTTTTCATCAAGCTTCTCCTTCTCATTGCATCTTTTGTCGTCATCGCTTGGTGTCGGTGGTTGTGCTGAGTGCTGAGCTTTCACTTTGAACACATCCCACTTCTCAGGAAGCAACCCTTTGTTGAAAAGCACAGAAGCCAGGTAGGAGAACAACAAGTTGGCAGCGATGGCAGACAGCATGGCGATGGTCCTCACTGGGGAGTACTGAACATAAATGCCATCCTCGAGAGTGCATCCTGGGAAGTGTATGACTGGTGCTACCCCTAGTGATGGCTCTCCACTGAGCAGTCTTAACACCAACCCTGTCGACCAGCCCATAACAGCCCCGTAGAAGTTGGATATGTTGAAGAAGAGGACACAGACGAGCTGAGAGAAGATCAATATGTAGCACACTTCAGTACTAAGGAACACCATCCAATTGATACTATTTTTAAGGCTGGTGAGTGATGCACCGATCAAGCCTGCCCCAACCACAGCAGCACGGATCACCCACTGGATTTCTCTCTGTGATGCCTGAATAAAAAGGAAAAAGCAAAGACAAATTAGTTTCAGAGAAGTAAGGAGCTAAGGTTTCACAGTCTCTCAATCTTTTCTCATTGTACCCTTCTACTTTATCTACTGCCCTTTTTCTCCACAATGCCCATTCATTACTTTTATTTCACTCGCTTCCAACTCTTTTTAGTTTCTCATTTAAGTCTTTCAAATCTTTGAAAAGGAAGTTTTGCCTCCTTTTTTTTGTGATGTTTCAATTTAAGAAACATTCTTAGTTGTTCACACCTGAGGCCTCAGGATAGCCTTGTAGATGTTGCAAGTGAAAATGGAGGCTGCAGAGAGCAAAGAAGAGTCGGCTGATGACATAGCAGCGGCAGAAATGGCTCCGGTGCCGGTGATAGCGACGAAGGTTGGGGTGAGGTAGTTCAGGGCGATAGGCATGACCATAGCTCCCTCCCCACGTTCCAACGGAGACGGAGAACCATAAGAAGTGAGGTTCCAGTCTGGCATGTAGACAGATATGATAAACAAAGAGAGAATGAAGCATAGTTTTGACCAGCTATGTTCACAGGAATTTAACAGCTTGACCATTTTGTGTTTGAGTTCAGTTCAGCCTCTAAATGATCTCACCAGGAGCTCCACTTCCTTCTCTTATTTGTGTCCATGTCTCTCTCCCTCTTCCACTAATCTCTGTGTTAATGAAGCAGATTCATAAAGCCTCGGAATTCGCATCAATTGGCTGCTGAAATTTTGCAATTTTCAAGTATGTGCTTCAATTCTAGACTGTGCAATTTGCCTGGGCGAATTTGCACCTAATCCTGTCTTTCCATTAACTTTGTATATAATGTTGTCCGCCAAATGAAGCGCTACACTAAGTCCAGTCAGGAAGACTTCCCTTTTGCATGCTTAGGCCTGTAGTTTATGTCTCACACAGTTCAGACATGCTCACTCTTATCTCCATGCTGTCATTGTTTGGGGCTGTCAATCAAGACGTATCATCTCACACAACTCACACATCATCTGTTATACTAAACAATTATCTTTTCTCCATTCACTTGTCTCTGCTGATTTAAATTACTTCTTATTCTGTCTTAAAACACAGTTACTTGTTTCAGCTATCTTTGGGAACTCAAATGTCTCAGCAGTTCTTAAACTATTATTTATTTTGTCTTAAACATCTCCTCTGATCCAATCTATGCAATCTTCAATTGACTATGCTAGGAATTCTTACTCAAACGTTGAAGCACAGCATTAAATGTGGTAACTTCTGGGGGATTTGGTTTAATGCAGTCATTAACTCACACACAATGTACTTTTACTTTAGTTACCATCTTTGCATGTTTTCAATATAAATCTGTTCATGTCTTAAGAAGCTCTTATTACCTGTGGATGCAGCCACTGCCCCGATCAGTATAGGAGGTATTCCAAATATGATGATAGTGAAAGCCCCAACAAAGCATGTGGTCCTAGCCGCCGATGTGGAAGTAGCAGACAAGGTCCTCTGGTGGAAGGCTTGGGTTCCCAGGCATCCCAGTGACTTGGAAGTAATACAGTCATATTAATTATTATTCCTATTGAATCTGTGAAAGTTGAGATAGTCAATCACACATCATATTTAAGTAGTTTAAGTCAGGGGTTCTTAACCTTTTTGACCTCGGGGCCCAACTTTTCAAGTACAAAGTGGCCCGGGGCCCATTCAAATATTAACACTGTATTGGTTTAACAAATTTATCTCACTCTTGGTTTGATTTGTATTCAATAACTATATTAAATCCACTTACAGTTTAACAAGCAAAACCCTTGTCAAATAAATGAGATGATACAATGTGATGATCACAAAGAAGCAGTACATTGTATGGTTTTGATAAGCTGCGAGTGGTAAGAGTAAATATTATGATCAGTGGTGGAATGTAACTAGTATATTTGCTTAAGTACTGTATGTACAAATTCAAGGTACTTTACTTGAGTATTTCTATTTTATTCAACTTTGTACTTCCACTCCACTACATCTCAGAGGGAAATATTGTACTTTTTACTCCACTACATTTGTCTGGCAGCTTTAGTTACTAGTTACTTTGCACATTATAATTTGTCAAACCCTTCCTAACTATCCAAACTGAACAACAGAGAGTATAAAGGAGTTAAAATGAGCTCCACCTTAAACATCTGCAGCAGGAATAATGATCCAAACAAATATAAATATGTAATATCTATATATAATAGTAAAACACTGACAGGAATCATGTTTCTGTTAATTAGTACTTTTATTACTATCGTTTGTAGTCCAATGACCTAATTTTCTGTGTTTTAGTTCAGTGAAGGAGTGACTGAAGTCAGGGTGAATGTGTGAGGTGAGATGTGAAGGACAGCTGACAGGTGATGTCAGTGAGAGAGGATCTGGACAGTGGCGGCTGGTGGAAAATTTTCTTGGTAGGGCTGTGCCACATCCAATCAATTTCAGCAAACATCCCAGAATGATTTAATGCAAACAAATTAAGGTATCAAACACGCATTACTACTTTGCAGTTAAATATTTAACATTTATTCCAACACGAAAAAAAGCAGTAAATAACACTTTGACAAACACGTCATCTTATTTTAGTCACCCTCACAGGGAATTCAGTATAATATAATATATATATCATATAATAATATTCAGTATAATATAATAATATATATATCATATAATATTCTGTATAATATAATAATATATATATATATCATATAATAATATTCACTATAATATAAAACACACACACACACACATATATATATATATATAATTGTTTATATATAACTATATATCCATTTCTCAGACAGGTGCTGTCCATGCTGGTTCTGTCCCCGTTGTTTTAAAAAGCTAAATAAGTTATTATCATGACGTCATCCAGCGAGCCAAACCTGTCTGGTGTACAGCTACTGGAGAAGCTTCATGTACTGCTTCTCTTTCCTGCTAGTCTGCTGTCTGATTGTGAGGTCAGGCTGATCTGGGATCAGCTCTTTCAGTAGTTTCTCCTCTCAGTTCTCCTCTCAAACGGGTCTTGGAGGAGCAGTGCTCGCGCTGGCGCTCGCCTGTAGAGACTAGTCCTGACGAGAACGCGCAGCTTGGGGCAGAACGAAATCTGCCCCAAGCTGAATCTATTTGAGGACGCTGATTGGCTAAATTGTATGTCACTCATTTATATCTGTAGTCAGCATTAAAGCATCATTGGCTAAACTGCTTTATAGACCCGCCTCTTTGGGGCAGTTTCTCCAGCGCCCCAGCAGCTGAGACGTGCACATGCAGAGAGGAGCTGCAGACAGGCAGAGAGGACGTGCAGGAAAAGCATATATTTACCGCAGATATCATATTTTACACATATTACTGGGTGATTCCATGTTTCAAAAACACAAATATTGTCAATTTGTATAGTTTATTATTATTATAATTTATTTTATTTTTTATTATTTGTAGCTCAAGGGGGGGCGGCGCCCTAGCGCCCTCTATGGACCAGCCGCCACTGGATCTGGATTAATTAAACTCCATCACGGAGAATGTTTGTTCACATATGTAGGTCGATCCAAAGAGAACCAACATCTTCTGAGCATGTTGATTTAGCAGCTTAGCTAGCAAAGCCTCAGATGTCCGTGTCGCTCTGCATCACCAACACCAACACACAGGTAGCCAAAATGACCTAGACCAGCTCTGGCGTAAGATCGGCATGCCGGAAGAAACACGTCGGGCCGAGTCCGGTTGCCGACTCGGCTGAGACTGAATGACGCCCCAGAATCGGGCCAAATACACCGGCCCGGTTCCGGCTGCCGACACTGCTATTATTGGGATTACAGTGAGCCGCTGCTCGCACATCCACGAACGTACTAACGTACGTAAATTGAGATAAAAGACAGCAGCAGTCGCCTGCAAAATGAAAGCAATGCAGCTGTATTCCGTGCATGATGTAGCTACAATTATTTACGTTTCATTCCTAATTTCCCATTGACGTCCCGCGGGCCGTACAATGCCCAGGTCTGACCTATGCGGTCCCGCGGCCCTCGCGGCCCACAGGTGGAAAACTGAAATTATTTTGCGGCCCCTCTAGGTGGCCCCATGGTTAAGAATCACTGGTTTAAGTCATTAAGAGAACCATTAGATAACAATTGAACTGAGTGCTCATCATTTATCAGCACTGGCAATCTTCTAGGGTCTTCACATGGTAACCAGGGTCTGGTAACGCACAAAACGTTCTTGTAATGGGTAACAAATATGGATTTCTTAATGTGCGTGCATGGGTATGGTTAGAAATTGATCAAATCTAGGTGGGCTGCGGGTTGAATAAACATGAGAAAGAAGAAATGAAAATAACATCTACCATTGTCATTTTATCAATCCAGGTGCATCAGTCCCCAAAACTGGACCGAAGCAGGACTCCCAATCAACCAATCTAGCACTGTGTAGGGTTTTCTTTCACAACATGTTCCCTGAATGATGTTTTTTTGGCCTACTTCGTTTCCCTCTGAATGTTGTTTTTCATGGTGGAGAAGGTCTGAAGAAACACTTAGACCATTGTGGGACATTTACATCTTTCATTGCTTTATATTCAGTCAGCGAATTGACTGCAACTTGAAAGTGACAATTTGAATCAAATGAGGATGATACAATTTGAATCATATTCCTGTGAGTTATCATGAAAAACCTGTGAAAATGTTTTTCCAACATTACACAAATCAATAAAGCCGGTTATTGTATGTAACCAGCTGCAACATTATATGGAGGCTGATGTATTTACACTGGAGCAAACCATCCTTAAATGTCTTGAGCTCACCAGATATAAGAAGGTATCGATAGAGGTCCAAGCAAACTTCCTCTCCAGTTTACCAATCCAGGGCGCCTGAAAAGTGTTGTTCAGGGCCGTCTGAGTAATGTCCACATGGGTGGGGTTTATCAGGACAAACGGTAAACAGACACTCTGCAAAGACAAAGAACACATGACAGCAACTAAAGCAAAAATCAATCATTTAAACAGCAAAATAAGGCAAGGTAAGCTACAGAAAATGTGTGTGTGTACATTTCAATATGAGAAACAAATTCCTTCTTAAGACAAACTTTTAATATTCGTATAATAGGTACACCTGCATTCCAATGCAATCAAGTACAACAGGCCCAGAAAATACCTTTGCAGAGCTCATAATGTAATAATGAATCATTTTGAGGACAGAATTAGTCTACTGTAGGTTTTGTTTGATCAGAATATGTTATCAGCATCATTAAAGAACAATATGAATCAACCAAATAGATCACCACAAACTGTAGGACCATTCATTAATTGCACAACTACTGTATAGGCTTTCATTAGAACAGTTTGTTTTCGTTGCAATTCTTTCTGCACTAATGAAGTATGATTAGTCACAGGTTGTTCCAAACACAGTCAAGAGACTGTTGCTTCGTGTTTTCCTAAAAAGTTTAGCATAAAAGTATAGCATCCTCACCATGGTGATGAAAATGAGGATGACCTGTATGATGTCTGTGTATGCCACAGAGTAGAGGCCGCCCAGCAGTGTGTAGACAATCACCACAGCAGTAGAGATCCAGATGCTCACAGAGTAGGGCAAATCCAAAATCACATTCATGGTGGCACCTGAAACACACACATGCACCTGTTGTTGAAACGTGAGAAGATATCGCACTGACTTAATGTAATTCCCAACCTACATGCAGCCCTAACCCACATAATAATCTTAATGTTTTTAAACATATCCTTGCTGTAAAATGGCAAGGTGGACATATTGGGAACAGCTCAAAACTCATCATATACATACATGACATGCATAAAGTGGGAGCCAGTGGTTACAGGACGACCCACTCTACTCAACAAGTAGAGCCACCATTTTTGTACTAAGTCCCCATAATGTGATTGTGCTTAAACAAGAAGGTATGAATGAATAGTTTGGATATTTTGAAGTAGGGTTGTATGAGGTACTTATCCATAGTCAGTGTATTACCAACAGTAGACGGTGGTTGGTGCGTCCCTATAAGCAGACAGGAGTACCAGCAGCAGCATAACGTATTTAAGCCACCTAAAAGGAAGACCCACCTAAAAAAAATCTATATCAGTTTAAGTGTATGCTTGAGTATTTTCCAACATGGAACTGAATTAAAAGTGAAGCATATCTATACTTTTTTTGTCCACGGCGTGTTGTGGCTTTGAATATTGCAGAGATAAGTTTCCCTTTCAGTTCAATTCCCTGTCGGAAAGGACTGTCTGACGGCAAGATAAAGTGGTAAAAATATTCCTTTCTTTTTGGTGGCTTAAGTATGTTTTTGTTCCCCTGTCCACAGCTGTATATTGCTTTGCTCTCGTGTCGGTAATCCTCCCCGTTTCCTTAAACTGGAGGCGTGCCGTCCGCCATCTACAGTAGGATAAGTACCTCATACAAGCCCACTTCAAAACACCTGGACTATCCCTTAATGTAGCAAAGGCTTTTCATTGCAACCCTGGTTTTAGACTCATTCTTCACTCGGTCTTAACTGTGCTTCATCGTGGACTCAGGTCAGCTCTTGACTTCAACTCTGACTTTCAAAATAGAAACTATAAAGAAGTTGTAGGTAAAGTGTTTATATACCGTACCTAAGCTGATTAGTGTTCCAGCCAACCACAGAATATCGCTTAGAAGTGCACCCAGTGACTGAATGGCTGTGAATGCTTTTCCATACTTCATCTGGAAAGGGTCCAACACGGTCACATATTTGTTGTCTCTCATTGGCTGGATGAACACAAGGCCACCTGAATATTAAAACAGACGGATAGATTTAGCAAATGCAAGATGCATACAGTGAAAAGAAAAATAGCAAAACCATCACCTCCCTGGTATTCACATGCAGTGTGTCGTCTGGATACGTTATATGAACATCTGATCTATTTGAACATTACATGAACATCTGATCATGAGCCTTGCATTCACACCTGCTTTCAATAAGTGGCAGATCAGGCAGACTTCATCAAACATGGTCTCAAATCTCAAGTCAAGTGAAGCTATGTGACTCAAGGCACAATGTGACAGAAAGCAGAAGGTTACCTTCTTTGGTTACCTTCAGCCTTGCTACCTAGGCTAACCTTACTTACAGAGGAAGTCATGCTAACTCAGCTATCCCTGTTGGTCTATTAACCCTGGTTCTTTCCTTTAAAACTCTCCTGAAGCAATGCTGGTTGTACTTATTTCTGTGGCAGTGCTGTGTCCAGCTCTCTTAATACACCCAAACCAAGCCCACAGGATCACATGATGCACACAGGCCCTAAAATACTTTTTCTCCCAATACATACAGTCATTACAAAGAGATGGCTGTAAAATGATAATTATGAGATGAATGAATGTCACAAACACCTCTAATTTACTATATATGAAGCACCAGACAAGAGGAAGTCAACTAATTCATCCAGAGAAGGCCTCTGTGGGCCTGTTATGTGCTTTATCCCCTTTCTGCCTTTCTTTCTCTCTCTCACTTCGTATTTTCGTTGTATGAAATATGCAAACATGATCAAACTTCTCTTGATTGTAATTCTTTAATACTTACCAAAAATAAACGAAAAAGAATAAGCTGCTATGAGGATTACCGCCGATATAAGTCCCATAGAGGGGGTGTAAATCATCTCAGTTATGCCCATGATGAAGCAGCCTCCAACCCACGTGGCTACAGGATGGACAGACGCATACAAACACAGAAATTAGTTCACAAGAGAAACCAGTATAGAGAAAAGTAATAATTTTTCTGATGCTGTAGATAATTCAGTTAGTCATCAACCCCGTCTTCTAGAATTTCCGTTTATATAATACTAATTTATTTTCCCATTTATGTTGTGTTAGCAAACATGATGGCAAGTTGGAATACGTTCACATGTTTAAGTAGGCTTTAGCTACTTTCCAGTGAAAATAATTGGCAACACCGCTTGCATGTTGTAAAGGTCGGACAATTAAATCCAGAGTGCCACCTCCTCTACCTATCTACAATGTAACACTTTACCTGTCATTGTGAAGATCCCCACCACCTTGTTTATGCTTCGGTTTCCCAACAGAGCCATCTCCATTTTGTCAGCCGCACTTTTGTTCTCCTCCTTTTTGGACTTGATAGAAGCCCAGATGCCGACTCCGAGAACCAGCAGATAGAAGAACAGCATTGCTATCAGTCCGGGAATGTTGACAGCCATGATGAACCTGAAGACTGGTGAAAACAGTAGAACTGTTTGACAGGGAAAACTATATTCTTTAAGATGAACGATAAAACAAAATAAATTGTGGTCTTAATTCCCTTGAAGTCACAACAGTAGAAAACTAATTTCTGCTGTCAAAGTATGGATTTTAAAATGAGATTGTACCCCAAGCACATGGGGTAACAAGAAGCAAGGATCTGGCAGTGAGTGTGTGTGAGGCAGGGGTTTAAATAGTGGTGAGAACAGGTGAGGGGAGTTGTGCTGATGAGAGGGAAGTGCTTGATTAATGATCTGAGGCAGGTGAAGGGAATTTAGCCTGAGGGAGTGACTGACAGGTGTACTGAATAAACTGATTAGATGAGTGAGGAGGGTGTGGAGCTAGACAAAGACACAGAACACAGGAGGCAAAGCCTAATCATGACAGTGTTTCAATGCTTTCAAAGACATGAGAAAGAATGTGCTGATTTAGAATTTGGAAGTTACATTGTTTTTTGTATTCATAAAGATTTGCACATCTGTAAAGGTCAACAGATGTGCAAAACTGTTGGCCTTTGCACATCTGTTGTGCAAAGGCCAACAGATGTGCCTTTGCACGACAGAAAATTGCTTTGTGCGGTACCGCTCGGTCCCCATATGGGAAAACTAAAGACTTCCTGGTAAATCTGTTAACGCCAGTCCATTGGCCACATCCAGACACGTGCATAGACGTTTCGTATGAAGAAATTGACCAACCAGGGGCTCTACAACGGCCCAATACACAACCGCTATGGCGCAATTCTCCCGTAGCTCGCCGGCCTGGAGAGGCTTTGGAGACGGTTCCAGCTCTCCAAAATGATTTCTAACTGCTGTATGTGATAGATTGTGCATTTAGAAGGATAAAGGAAGTTAAATATATAGTTATTTAGGTTGTAAAGGTACAATGGAACAGCTGGAGAGGCTGTTTCTCACATGACGACCTCTCGTGACCTCTCGTACGTTTATGTCTATTTATCTGGCCTACTTCACTCTATTCACTCCAATTCGTTTGCTATGATGCTGGGTGGTTTATAGGCTTTACTGAGCCTCATTTAATATAGTATTATGAATAATAGTGCTTTTTCACCATACGAACCTGACATTTTCAAAGTGGAGCTGTGTTCCATCTTCATCTGCTATTAACCAGTAACAGATACACAATATTTACTCAATTCATATGAGCAAACCCTTCTTAGTGTTATAAATCCTTTGAAATTATTAAAAAAGACCTTGGAGTTAGAGAGTAAGGCCCCTTTGAGTATGGGTGTAGTATTTTCGAGAATAAGCCAAAAAAGGGCTAGGAAGGTTAATTTTGTCTGGAGGTAAGTAGAGGCAGAAGGGCCAGTTCACCGATCCCTGTTGTCTCCTGACGATCTTACAAGGGATCCTGTTTGTGACGCCAATTGCGTGAGTCTTTTAATGCTGAAAAACATAATACCAAAAACCAGGTTGTCTTTTAAGTATTTATTCAAGGTTCAATCATCACAACAGAATGCGTACAGTCTCAGTGAGGAAGAACCAAGAAAAAAGTGAACAAGCTTTCTTTATACAGAATGAGCAAAGGTGGGGGCCGATGGCCAATGTTACAGACATTTCGGTCTCAGACTTTTGGTATCAGACTGATAGGAACAACAATGGAAAACAAACGGTCAGCAACCAAAAACAAGCTGCCCAAAGGCCTTGGTGGTGGAACATTCTCATACAACACAGTTAGTTGTCTTTGTGAACAGGCAAGGGAGAACTCTTCTTTTGCACAACAGAGACACGGTGAAGTTCAACAAAGTTCAGAGCAAAATTACTAGCCATGAATACAATATACTGAGTAGAAATATATACTAAGTAAAAAATTACCATTACATCACACAATGGACAAGTACTTGGGAATAATGCAAGGTTACAAAACATCTGCCGACCACACTTCTTGGCGCTCAACTGAAATTCAAACAATTTAGAGACCATAAATCATTTGCTAACGATACCTTCAGGGAATAAATTGCACAATGCTCCGGTGTCTTTAAATCTGCACAACATATTACGGCTTTACAACTGTCATGACGATGTAAACACAAGTAAACAGCAGTGTTTAGAATCTATAGTTCAGTAGAAATTAAGTAGTGAAGTGAAACACATCAGTCTGGTCATAAAGAGTACATTTGAGCTTCTGTGTCTCTAAAACACTAATACAGTCTATTTTTGCGGTCAAAAAAAAGAATGTGGCTCTATTTTTGTGTCTGCACAATAAGCAGTGCTTCAATTCTGATATTGAAATGTGCCTTGCCCTTCAGTCAAGTAATTCCTTGACCAGCGCAGATTTATTTTGATTTAAATGAGGTGTAATGCAGGTAATTCAGTGATTATGACAAAAAGGACAGAGGAAATGTTTTGAGGAAATGCACCAATCCACACAGCTCTTCAAATCATGTGAAGATGGCACATGTAACATATGGGCAGAGATTCCATCCTTAAATAGGCTAATACACATCTGATTGAGATCGCCAAAAGGAAAAAAAGGAGGGAGGAAATTCACTCTCCTCCCACCTGGCCTCTATCTCGAGACAGCATGAGACATGTTAAGGTTGGAAAACTGGATCTGGTTAAAAGCCAGCGGCTGTATCTGTGTATACGATAGCATCTGAGAAAAACTGTAAGACAGAAACTTTATTGTTTACAGCCGAGTATCATGGCAGGTTGCGAAATAGTCACAAAATGCCAAATATATTGGTTTTGTGTACATGGACATGAATTGTCTTTTTTTTTGTGTCGTTCAGGAGGAAAACAAGGCCAATGAAAAGTCAATTAGGATCCTTTTGTGTGATGGACACACAAATTAAATTCATCCATGTGACTATGCAACACTCAAGTGAAGTACTTTTTAATATCAAAGTGGGCAGGAGGGGAGGAGAGACCAGACACCGCCTTTTCATTGTTGTGGTTTTGTTGCCTAAACCTAACTGTATGTAGTGATTTTAAGCCCAACCGTGATGTTTTTCCAAAACCCAGTGGCGGGCCGTGCATTTTATACCTGGGCCTTCACTGCTGCCCTGCAGCTGAAACACAGCTACGGTTATTATTTGTTTGGTGTAAAAATGAAGCCAACACCTGTAAATACACTAACTGCAGAGAATACGCCGAGAGTGCGTCTCCTCTCTGCTCTGACTGCAGCTGGGACTGCTGCGCGAGACTTCTGTGAGAGTATCCGCCTGTGTGTGCTTTGGGGCGGCAGAAGGGCTCACGGCAGCACCCGCTGCTCGTTCACGACAGTAACTGCAGAACGGTAGTGCTTTAACGTTATCGAGTCAAAACACCAGAAAAGTCTCCAATAACACCAGAAAAAGTCGCTAGATTTGTCGTTAGTAGCTCTGTAGATCTGATTGGTTGAACACTATGACAATCAACAATATCATCCCCATTCACTTAAACTGCAAAGGGATTCACTTGTGAGTTTTTGCTGTATGAAACTTCTTCTGCTTACCTTAATAAGTGTAATCAACGTTTGAAAAAAAAAGGTTCATATCATGTATTTGCAACCCCCCCCCCCCCTGCAGGTTTATATTACAGAGATGATGTTCGGGTGAAAGTGGAGGCTATAAGGGGTCAGAAGGGTCAAGTTGAGACCATTTCTTACTCCCTCCCACCATGTTTCACCCCATTTCACACACACACACAGAGACACACACACACGCGCACACACACACACACACACACACACCATATTTGATCCCGATCTCACACGCACACACACTCTCTTTCTCACTACCCCACCTGTGCGAGAAATACAGATACTAATTTGACATTGACGGGAATCTTTTATTATCCCGTGGGAAAACTCCGCCCACACTTAGCAGGAGAGATAGATAGATATATATATACATTACCATAAAAAATAAATCTTATCTCCAGTCATATATCAAGACCTGTCAAAGTCAAAATAGTATCTGTATTTCTCGCACAGGTTTCCCCCTGGGGATGAATAAAGTTTCTATCTATCTATCTATCAGTGGCGGCTGGTCCATAGAGGGCGCTAGGGCGCCGCCCCCCCTTGAGCTACAAATAATACAAAATAAAATAAATAATAATAATAATAAACTATACAAATTGACAATATTTGTGTTTTTGAAACATGGAATCACCCAGTAATATGTGTAAAATATGATATCTGCGGTAAATATATGCTTTTCCTGCACGTCCTCTCTGCCTGTCTGCACGTCCTCTCAGCTTGTGCACGTCTCAGCTGCTGGGGCGCTGGAGAAACTGCCCCAAAGAGGCGGGTCTATAAAGCAGTTTAGCCAATGATGCTTTAATGCTGACTAAAGATATAAATGAGTGACATACAATTTAGCCAATCAGCGTCCTCAAGAAGATTTAGCTTGGGGCATATTTCGTTCTGCCCCAAGCTGCGTGTTCTCCTCGGGACTAGTCTCTACAGGCGAGTGCCAGCGCGAGCACTGCTCCTCCAAGACCCGTTTGAGAGGAGAACTGAGAGGAGAAACTACTGAAAGAGCTGATCCCAGATCAGCCTGACCTCACCATCAGACAGCAGACTAGCAGGAAAGAGAAGCAGTACATGAAGCTTCTCTACTAGCTGTACATCAGACAGGTTTGGCTCGCTGGATGCAGTCATGCTAATAACTTATTTAGCTTTTTAAAACAACGGGGACAGATCCAGCATGGACAGTTAGGGAGTGAGGGACATGAAGCACCTGTCTGAGAAATGGATATATAGTTATATATAAATAATTATATATATATATACGTGTGTGTTTTATATTATAGTGAATATTATTATATGATATATATATTATTATATTATACAGAATATTATATGATATATATATTATTATATTATACAGAATATTATTATATGATATATATATTATATTATACTGAATTCCCTGTGTGGGTGACTAAAATAAGATGACGTGTTTGTCAAAGTGTTATTTACTGCTTTTTTTCGTGTTGGAATAAATGTTAAATATTTAACTGCAAAGTAGTAATGCGTGTTTGATACCTTAATTTGTTTGCATTAAATCATTCTGGGATGTTTGCTGAAATTGATTGGATGTGGCACAGCCCTACCAAGAAAATGTTCCACCAGCCGCCACTGACAGCCAAGGTTAAGATGAGTAAAAATAACTTGACTTAACTTTATGTGGAAAAGTGTGAATATCAAGCACCCTTGTTTGTTTAATTTACAGCTTACTTATGATGTTGCTGCAGGAGAAAAGGCCAGTATAGGTATTTGCGCGTGTCTCGAGAGAGAGTAAGTGGAGAGGTTATTTTCATCCTAATCCAAAAACTTTCTTCATCCTGTCACATCTCTCAATCTTAAAATGCATGAGACCAAAGAACTTGGTTAAACTCGTCTGAATGTTTAAGTATAAAATCTGCCAGCAAAGTGAGGCTCAGTTCCTCCCTTTTTTTTAACATTGCACACTGAGCTGGAGTCATTTTATACAAATATATAACTTCAGTTTTACACTTGGATCGATACACGGACTGTTGATCCAATGGAACTGTGAGGAAAATGTTAACCAGATGTTGTACATCTGGAAAAAAAAAACACTATCTCCCCGTTAGTAAATGAAAATCAATAAATTAAGTCTAAAGTCTAACCATGACAAATTTTCAAAAGATCTAACTACAGTATAACTCTAGACAGTCACTTGGTTATTAAGTGTATGGTATTGATATAAATCAATCAAACCCAATAGGTTGATTGCTGACAGTTGTCATTAATCAGAGATGGGCAGTAGCCTATTTCTATTACTTGTATTTGAAATACGTATTTCAATTACTTTTGAGTATTTTGTAATTTGTATTTGATAGGGCCGATAAAAAATCTAACGTAATTTGTAACAAAATACTTTAGAGTGGAGTAATTTTGTATTTAAAATACTCAAAATACTTTCTCCACGAATCAAAAAACAGTTCACAAGTTCAGTCTTCAGATCTTCAACGGATTGTCTGTCAAGGTAAATATTTTATCTGAGTGTGACAGATGTCAACTAGCTTGATGTATAATTTATGTCTGGGTCTGGCTACATAGCCTATTGTACATGGTGATGATTATAATATCAAGCTAGCGATCGATGCTAACATGCTAATGACGCTAGCATGCTGTCTAGGCTAGTGCATAGCCAGTGTTAGCAAGTTAATTTATCAGTCGAGTAGCTAGCTATAGGAAGAGGGAGATTCAGAGCTTGTATGTTCATGATAACCTTATCAAGAGACGTCTGACCATCTAATCTTGCACTGTATTACAAGCTATGCTGTATCTTCTCAATGTGAATGTCATAATGCCATATCAATTACTGGCAGATAATATAGTTCACAGTTAGCCAGGCTATGACAGTAGATGTCCATTTGTTAAAAAAAACAAAAAAATATAAAATATCCAATTTATTTTATTTAAAAGGCATATTATGAAAGTATTCTTAGTTTTATTATTTAATAAATAAATATACATAGGCCTAATGTGTGATGCTATTCATATGTGATGAATATTTTCTTGTTGATACAAAGCCAAAGTTTATGGGCTGTTAAGTCCCATTAATAAAAATATATATATACATAATCAATCAGGTTGTTGTCTTGTAATAGCTTTGCTTAGTTACACTGACATTCTGTGACTGTTCTTCCTTTTTGTGGGGTTCACCAGAGCTTTGTGTACATTATATAGCCCAAACCTGAATGCTCTGCTATACCAAATTGTGAGAAAACGGAAAATCCAGAAAAAAGTATTTCCTATATTTTAAATACAAAATACATGTATTGTATTTTGTTACATTTTCTGGCACCAGTATTTTGTATTTTATTTTAATACATTTATTTGAGGGGTATTTTGTATTTTGTATCAAAATACATTTTGATGTATTTTTGCCCATCCCTGCATACAGTTACCCACAGCGCTATTAAACTACTGCATATCAAGGAGAAGAATGGGACTGCACAGCGTAGAGGAACTGGTAAGATCAGTTGTGTAAATGTAAATGAGAAGAACCAGGAAGCAGATTGGTATTACTGAACTTTCAAATAAGCATGCTCAGTTTTGTAAAGCTATGGACAGAGATTTAGATTTTTAGAATTTTCTATAAAAACACATGACATCAGTGTAACACATTTTATATCTGGTTTCATTTAACTCTCCTGTCTACCTGTGTCATGACTCAGGGTCGGAGTGTACAACATCTCCATCTCTTCTCTCCCTCAGGTGTCCGGTAAGAGGTCAGAGGGCAAAGAGGCGGACGACTTCCAAGGGGGCGGGTACGAGGCGGCTGTCAATCAAGAGAAGCAGGATGACCGCAGGTCCCACAGGGAGCAGGTGGACGGAGGTCTGTCAGAGGAGAGTGACAGTGGCAACGAACAGGAGCAAGTCAGTGTTGCAGCTCTCCATGTAAGAACACACTCACAAACCACGGACATATAGTACCTTTTATGAAGTTGTTTTGATACTTCTTCTTTTCTGGGAACTACTGTAAGGGGTCACACAAATAAAGAGTCTAAAAACAAGATTTGAAATGACAATTTTACCGAGTAAGTTAAATTGATTATCAGCTAAGTGTACTCACAGTAGAAAATATAAGGACACATATTGTTATACTATTGGATCCATAGTATTGAAACATTAGAAAATAAGAAGTAGTACTGCTTTACTTTACAAAGTAAAGTATTTTCCGCTGTAAAGGGAGGAGGAAGAGTTGTAGCTTTAACATTAAGTGAAGATGCTCAAGTAAAGTACTTAAAACATAAATGTACTTAGTTACATTTCACTTGTAGTTACATTGCATGGAATGCCCGGGCCACATGGACTAATAGGCTGACGTTAGTCTTAGAAAGTCTGTAGTTACCTCTTATGAGTTCGTCTCTTGGTCCATGCTGCCACCTGCAGCTGAAACACAGCTACGGTTATTATTTGTTTGGTGTAAAAATGAAGCCAACACCTGTAAATACACTAACTGCAGAGAATACGCCGAGAGTGTGTCTCCTCCTCTCTGCTCTGACTGCAGCTGGGACTGCTGCGCGAGGCTTCTGTGAGAGTATCCGCCTGTGTGTGCTTTGGGGCGGCGGAGGGGCTCACGGCAGCACCCGCTGCTCGTTCATGACAGTAACTGCAGAACGTACAAACAAAAATCCATCTTCATAAAAACAAGTTGTACAAATAATAATATATAAACAAGCATATTAAAGCTACTACAGATGTAAAAACAAACACATTTAACTTACCAGATCTGCTGTTCACTATTTAAAGACAAAGTCCTCCTTTCTTTGTTAATAAAGAGTTTAATCTCACGGTTGTTCAGTACATCCGTGAGTTTTAGTTCCAGTAAGAAGTCCTTCTCGATTCATGGACGCCAGTGAAGACAGTCAAGCCTCCCCAGTTGTATTTCTTGAATACGTTTTAATGCGTTTGAGGGCTGAAAATGTCCGCTCGGCAGAGGCAGCAGATATTGGGATTGTCACCCCCCGACATGTCAGGCTAGCCCACTGACCAATCACGTATGGCTAGGCCAGCTAGCAGGCTCTGGCACGTCTAAGAATACGCCCAACATGTCAAACTAAAGATCTGATTGGTTGAACACTATGACAATCAACAATATCGTCCCCATTCACTTAAACTGCACATGGATGCACTGGGCCTGGGGCCTCTCTTCTTACCGAGAGACACAGAGGTGAAATCTGATTGGATAAAAGCTCTACTTAAAACAAGCTGCACTGGAGGCAGAGCAACTGAGGAAGACAGTAGCTGTGCAATGAGAAAATAAGATAATGGGAAAAATATTTTTATAAATTATAATACACGTAGTGTATTTAAGAAAAATTATTAAATTATAAAATAGCTATAACTTTGTGATTCTGTTTAGGCCAGCAGAGAAGGCTTTGCAGGCCCTGACGGCCCACCACTGACTTTCAACCTTGAGATTGGTGTTCAATACTGCGTGTCCCAGAGTGCTGTTGTGAAGAGACTCATTTGTGACGGTGTTCCTAAACCTAACTTTCCTTCTATAGCGTAATGTCATCCCTGAAAAATGGACAATTCGTGTCCCTGTACATGAAATAGACAGATTGCATTTTGTGTAAAACTGCTGTGGACTGTGTTGGTGCATGTTAGTAGTAAGAGATGATGGCTCAGAGAGTACGTTTTGTAAAAGCCATGTTACTGTTTTAGTTTCAACACCTTCAAAACAGCTTCTTTGATGAAATCCAGGCCCCACAAGTACCTTAAAACCCATTCAAATGGGAAATCCACAAATCCACTTTGTTTGCATCGTTTTGTTTTGTCTTTACAGATGTGCAAATCTTTATGAATACAAAAAACAATGTAACTTCCAAATTCTAAATCAGCACATTCTTTCTCATGTCTTTGAAAGCATTGAAACACATTTCTATGCACAATTTAACCTTAGCTAATTACATTCAAAACTGCTATTTTTAATATGAATCTGCAGTCCAAAGGATATACTTTCCCTGTACAAAACTCAACAGACCTTGAAACAATGTCAAGCAGACTTGCTGGTGTGTTTATGTGTGTGTGTGTGTGTGTGTGTGTGTGTGTGTGTGTGTGTGTGTGTGTGTGTGTGTGTGTGTGTGTGTGTGTGTGTGTGTGTGTGTGTGTGTGTGTGTGTGTGTGTGTGTGTGTGTGTGTGTGTTTTCATATACGTTTTTTCATTTTTCAGCTACGTGGATTGGAGGAGGCTTCATTATTGGAACGTCAGAAATGGTGTACAACCCGTCAATGGGCCTAATCTGGGTTTCCAGCTATATTATAGGAGAAACACTAAGTTTGATCATTGGTAAGTCTGTTTTGAACTACTAAAGTGTAGTGTGTTTTATTTGTGTTGCCAGACAAAACTAACAATGAAGTTGTACAATTTTGTTATGCTGTACGCAAGTGCCCCCATGTACTGTACCTTTTTGTCACGTGCAGTTCTGTTCAAGAGGAATTTCCTCCTAACGAATGGAACCACAGATTATTTCCAGATTAGGAAATATTGCAAAAATTGCCACTGAATGTAGTTCATTTTGAGTACATTTATTTTTACTAGATTCTCGACAGTCTCGTTTGTCTAGAACTGTTAATCCAGTCCAATATGTTAACATTCATAAGCATGCAGAGGTACTCTACGGAAAATGATGCATGCCAGCATTGTATCGAGTATGTCAAGCAGTCAAAATTGCAGATCACGGGTGGTAAAATGGTACAGTGGTTACCACTGCTGCCTCACATTAAGTGGGTTCTGTATGTTCTCTGTGTGGGTTACTTAAAAACTGTCCTTGTCTCATTAATTAGGTGGTCTTTTCTTTGCTGGGCCAATGAGAGTAAGAAAATATGTGACCATGATGGATCCTTTCCAGATCAAGTATGGAAAAGTACCAATGGCTCTTTTTGCTCTGGCCGCACTGATGACTGACATTTTGTGGGTGACATCAACACTGATTAGTTTAGGTATGTAAACCATTACAGTTTAAATAAGATAACTGGGTAGCACTTTATAATAACTACACACTATGAAGCATTAGTTAAGCATGAGTAAACACTTAATTCATAATTTATAAAGCATTGTTCCTACATTAATAATTCATTAGTATGCAGTTCATAACAACAGTTATAAATGTTTTATTCTTGATTAATAAGCTTGTCTATTATGTGTTTCATTATTGTGTTTCCATACTTTATGAATGATGGATTCCCCATTTGTAAATTAAGTATTATATATTTTACAAACCAATAATTAAGGAGTTGTAGATGATTAATAAGATCATTTATAAAGTGTTAGTAAATGATTAATAACTTATTAGATGTACATTATTCATGCACTTATATATATAATGATTTAGATATGCACTAATGGTTAGGGACTATGTTAATATATGCTTTATAAATGCGTATTAATACTGCAATTCATGATTAATTAATGATTTATTAAGGTAGTTACTAGTCCTTAGTAAAGTGTTTTGTGTGAGCTCATCTAAAGTGAGGACTATCTATGCCTTATAAAGCATTTATTAAGTGTTTTGTGTGAGCTCATCTAAAGTGAGGACTATTTATGCCTTACAAAGCATTTATAAATGACATTGAAAGGCCAGCAGTGCCTCAAAACCCATAGTTTTTTAACAGAAAAGGCAAATAGACACAACACAAAGTGATCAAGAACATATCAATATTTATTGCAAGATGCAAACAATATACTATTAAATACAAACCTCTCAGGCATTCATTCATGTAAGAAACAAACAAACAAAGACATTCTCCTTCAGGAGAACATGGCTGGATATAACACATTTGTAAATATACAACTGGAGCTAACCAGGAGCTTTACATATTAGTTTACATTTACTTATTTAATTATTAATTTCATACCAAGCATATCGATCTCATTCACATCCACTCCACATATAACAGCTAGTTAGCCTGTCACCTGGATTGCTCTATTTACAACGGAGGTGACGCGTTAGCGTGCGCCTGTCTCAGGACCTCTAGTGCTAGCTGGAAGGCTAGCTAGATACTCATCCTCCATAATGTGTAACGTTACGTGCCAGCAAACTAAGAAACACACAGACGGGCATTGGAGGCCCGTCAGCAGTCATTCTTTCTGGCGGAGGTCCGCGCGCCCTTTCAACTTAGGTCGGAGTTTACCATCGCATAAGTGCACTTCCGTATCAGTTCCTGAGCGAAACGTTTGTCCCACGTTGATGACGTATGAAGCGGTCTTTTCCTTTGTCCGTCCCACATTGATGACGTTTTGAAAGCGGGATTTCACTCGATTTCACTTATTTCGCTTATTGCAAACAATGAGTAGATTCGGCCGGCTGCCATCGGGACATGCAACTGAAGAAAAGTGCGAACAGTGGAGATCGTTATGCTAAGTTAAAATGAATAAATAAGTAAATGTAAACTAATATGCAAGCTCCTGGTTAGCTCCAGTTGTATATTTACAAATGTGTTATATCCAGCCATGTTCTCCTGAAGGAGAATGTCTGTTTGTTTCTTACATGAATGAATGCCTGAGAGGTTTGTATTTAACAGTATATTGTTTGCATCTTGCAATAAATATTGATATGTTCTTGATCACTTTGTGTCTATTTGCCTTTTCTGTTAAAAAACTATGGGGTTTGAGGCACTGCTGGCCTTTCAATGTCATTTATAAATGCTTTATAAGGCATAAATAGTCCTCACTTTAGATGAGCTCACACAAAATACTTTACTAAGGACTAGTAACTACCTTAATAAATCATTAATTAATCATGACTTGCAGTATTAATACGTATTTATAAAGCATATATTAACATAGTCCCATTAGTGCATATCTAAATCATTATATATATATAAATGCATGAATAATGTACATCTAAATAAGTTATTAATCATTTACTAACACTTTATAAATTATCTTATTAACCATCTACAACTCCTTAATAATTGGTTTGTAAAATATATAATACTTCATTTACAAATGGGGAATCCATCATTTATAAAGTATGAAAACACAATAATAGAACACATAATAGACAAGCTTATTAATCAAGAATAAAACATTTATAACTGTTGTTATGAACTGCATACTAATGAATTATTAATGTAGGAACAATGCTTTATAAATGATGAATTAAGTGTTTACTCATACTTAACTAATGCTTCATAGTGTGTAGTTATTATAAAGTGCTACCAAGATGTCTCTTGTTTTGGGCATCGAATGTTTTCACATTTATATAAATTGAAAGGTATGTCTAATACATTACAGATAAATGTACAACACATAGTAAGGATAGTTGCAAATAATGTAATTTGTACAACAATTAATGATTGCCACCTGTGTTTCCACAGGTGCAACCATGAGTGTGATTCTGGATTTACCATTCACCATATGCATCTGGATCTCTGCTGCTGTGGCTATTATCTACACACTAATGGGAGGTCTCTACTCTGTGGCCTACACAGATGTAATACAGCTTGTCCTCATGTTTAGTAGCTTGGTAAGTTTTCTCACGTCCTGGTGACAGGTTTTTCTGGTATTTTAGAGCAGGTTTATGGTCACTATCATAAAACAAGCCACACAGAGTCACACAGAGTGAAGGGCGTTGACTAACAAACAGGTATCAGCATTTGAGAGGATTGCTGCTTCTTTAGCTACAGAAGCTAAAATGTCAAATGTCTCCTCGCAATTATGTTCATATATTACTAACTTGTTTTGCTAATTATGTGTTAAGGGTGTTTGGTGGCCATATGTTTAGTTCATACAACAAAAGCACAGTTTCAAGTCGGAGAAAGATCAGGTTTTTTCAACAAGTAAAAAATGTAAACACATTGTATTATCATTGTCAACTTCTTTAATTAATTTTAAAGAGGAGCGTGAGTAGCTATGGAAAATTCTCATATTTGTGTTGCTGACAAAGGATGTGGTCTCGCCATTAGAAGCATCAGATCACTTTTATGTACTGTTCTGGAAATCTGTGTGGGTACTTCAATATTATGTTGCTCGTCTCTGCAGTGGTTCTGTGTCCCCTTTGTCCTGATGAGCCCCTCTTCCTCTGACATCACTCAGACAGCCCTCAACAACACTTTACAGGCCCCCTGGCTGGGTACACTAGAAGCAGACAAAGCCTGGAGATGGATTGACAATTTGTTGGTTTTGGTAAGTGGAAGATCACATCATTGTTTATAAAAAAAAAGAAAACATCTTTCTGCCCACGGTGGTGAAATCTGTTAAAGTAATGCAGCATTAACTACAGCAGTGTTTTAATCACGACACAAATCTTGGGATAGGTTAAGAAGAAAAGAGAGGAGAGGAGGGAAGGAAGGAAATGAGCATTGTGATAATGGAAAAATGGAGTAGGAGCAAACAGGAATAGGATTGAGTTGAGACAGATGGTAGATGGGATAATTAGCTCATCCTGTCGTTTTTTTTCTATTTCTCCTTTCCCAGGCATCAGAGAGAGAGATCCAGTGGGTGATTCGTGGCTGTGTGGTGGGAGCAGGCTTGATCGGCACATCACTCACCAGTGTCAATACCAGCACATCAGTGTTATGGTTTCTTAGCACATTGATAACCTACGTTATTATCTTCCCTCAACTGGTCTGTGTTCTGTTCTTTAAAATCTCCAATGGTTATGGGGCTGTTATGGGCTGGCTGGTGGGGCTGCTGTTAAGACTGTTGTGTGGAGAGCCGTTGATTGGGCTACCGCCCATCCTCCATTTGCCAGGATGCACCCTTGAAGATGGTGTTTATGTCCAACGCTCTCCAGTGAATACCATCTCCATGTTGGCTGTCTTGGCTGCCAACCTCTTGTTTTCCTACTTGTTCTCTCTGCTCATCCACAAAAACCTGCTTCCTGAGAAGTGGGATGCGTTGAACATGAAAGTCCAGCAGTTGCCAAAACAACAGACATCAACATACAGCGTCAAAGGCAACAATGACAATATTTGTGACAATGAAGTTTCAGAGCCTATGATGAGTACAACGTGTTAAATAAGCAAAACCATACCTTGTGTGAGATACAAGAATGAAGCAAGTTTTTGGGGGGCAGCGGGGCATTTTCACATTATTTTGATAGCAAAGAGGCAGACAGGAAACGGGGAGAGAGAGGGGTGTGACATGCAACAATGTTTGCCAGCTGGAATCAGTTTTGGTCTTCTTTCTCTGTTAATGTTTGTCTATTATTTTTATGTAAAAATACAAGTGTAACAAAATAAATACATTTAATTAAATGTCAAATAATACTCATACAATCTCCATTTGGTAGATATCATCCCTGGTCATGTACAAAGAACATGTGCCAACCAGCTAACTGATTAACATATCACTGTCACAGGAGAGTGTTCCCACCTGCTTCAAGAGCGCTACCATCGTCCCTGGCGACTGTGCCTAAGTGGAGAGCGGGGCCGTCCTTCAATCGGCGGTTCGATCCCCGGCTCCGGCTCTGCTAGTCGCATGTCGATGTGTCCTTGAGCAAGACACTTAACCCCCCAAAAAATTGCTCCTGTAGCTATGCCTATGGTGTGATAGAATATGAATTGTAAGTCACTTTGGATAAAAGCGTCTGCTAAATGACTGTAATGTAATGTAATGTCCCTCTACCTAAAAACTCTGCAGTGTCTAGATCAAACGACTACCACTCTGTGGCACTCACCCCCATTTTGATGAGGTGCTTTGACAAACTGGTTTCTCAAGCAAATCAAAAACAACATTCCCAGCCAAGGTGCACCCTCGCCAGTTTGCAAAGAGAGACAACAGATCCACAGAGGATGTCTTCTTCACTGCCCTCCACTCAGCCCTCACACATCTTGAAAATAACAACACCTACATCCGAATGTTGTTTGGTGATTTCAGCGTGGTATTCAACCCAATCTCCAACATGAAATGTGTTTGGTAAAATAGCACTCTGGGCTTCAGTAGCACAATCTGCAACTGGTTATTTGAATTCCTCTCAAACAAACCCCAGGCAGTTCGGATTGGCAGCCACACCTCCTACACTCTAGTATTGAACCCCGGCTCCCCGCAGGGCTGTGTGCTCGGCCCTATCACCTTCAAGCTGTAGACCCACGACTGCAACCCCAGACATGAAGAGAACTGTTAACATCTAAATAACTATATATTTAACTTCCTTTATCCTTGTACATGCACAATCTATCACATACAGCAGTTTAAAATCATTTTGGAGAGCTAGAACCCTCTCCAAGGCGTCTCTGGGCCGCCGACTGACGGCTCCATGCGTTATAGCGGGTGTTTGAGTGGCCGTTTCTCAGCCTGTGGTTGGTCGATTTCTTTCAATGACAAGTCTATGCACGTTTCTGGATCTAGCCAATGGACTGGTGTCAACGGAATTTTCCGGAAGGCTTTAGTTTTCCGAAAAATGCCGATTTACACACCGGAGACCCGGCATAAAATCCCGAGGATCGGCTCGTGAAATCTCGTCCGCCGGGCTTATTTGACCCCCTCCTTCGTTCAAAGAAACTTTATTAGACAGGAAAGGGATAGCAAAAGGCAAATCAGCCGTCAAAAAGGAAATATGAGGACTTCTTTATGATTTTTCTTCAAAATTGTGAGTACCAAACCAGAATTCTTCTGCAGTGTGACTGGCTGCTCGGGGGTGCTCTTCCCCGGGTAACGTTTGAAGTGTGTGGCGGAGAGTAAATCCGAAATGTACATTCGAAGCGTGGTCGAATGCTAATGTTGCTAAGTAGGTAGCTTTAGCGTGGACGGTAAAGGATCGTCTTTTGGTGGACTATTTCTGCTGCATATGTCGGGAAAATGAACGCGAAAAAGTGACGAAATTTAGCAGTAGGCTAGCAACGTTGTCCTAGATCGTGTTTTATTGTGTTTTGAGTGTGTAAAGTGTTACACATGCTTCTGTTCATGAGAAATTATTCGTTAAAACAGTATGCTGCATGGTTGTGGAAATATTATATTTGTTACTGAAAATGGCATTATTCGGTACCGGCTCGGTTCTGCTCGGCCCACTTGGACCAAAATGGGTCCGGGTCGGGCCCAGAAAGGAAATCAACCATCTTGCAGAGGGGTGCTCAGAGTTCCATCTACTGCTCAATGTCGGTGAACCGAGCTTATTGTTGATTGAAGAAAAAAATTAGGCAAACACACACACACCCCTGTCTACATAAATGGAGCTCAGGTGGAGCAAGTGAACAGTGTTTGCGTCACAAACAACGTGACGTGGTCATCACACAACTCAATGCGGGTGAAAAAAGCCCTGCATACTTCTAACAATTCAAAGTTCCTGTTCCCACTTCTTGTGGGAACAGGAACAGCTGGAGACAAAACAAGCGTGTTGCTCGAGTTCTGTCTGTAGGATAACTGTGATTTTTACTCTATATTTCTTAAAGAGAGCATGCTTTTATGTTAAAATGTTAAAAACATCTGAGAAATGAAAAGCACGCTCAACAAAATGTCTCTCTTAAGAATGATATGTGGTAGAATCTTGTTTTGTGTTTGTCCCTAGACTCAACAGACTCAAGGTTGGCAGCTGTACTTTCTCCCTCGTTTCAGCCATGTGCACAGGATATGGCCCAGCTACAGACAGTGCACGTCAAAGAGCAGACTCGCACATCACGTCTTTCTTTCCCCCAATTTGAATACTTACACATTGCAACCGCTGATAAGCACCTTTGAAGAGTGTTGTCGTCTCACACTCAGGACACGAACACGGTAAGTAGTCGTAAATCATGCTGTAAAAATTTAATAAATTACCTCATAAAATTATACTGTTATAACGTAGTTATTTGGCTTTGAAAGCTGTTTTTAATTCTTAAATGTGCATGGTATGAGCATTATGAATGTTAGATTTCAATTAAAAGTCAACTAAACCCCATTTGGACAGGATACATTTCCATCTGGGAGGTGGGGTGATTTAAACATTAGCTGGTCAGTGATTTTTTTTCAGTCCTGAGTGCATAACATTAGCAGTTAATTCCAGTAGAACGAGGCCCCTTTGTGATGTCAGCTAGGATTCAGAGATTTGTGTCCCTGTCCACCGTATCACAATTAAGAGCGATGGAATCATCCTTCATTTGTTTTGGTCAACCTGGTTTCTTTTAGAGTTGAAATATCTGTATTGTTTTCTTGGATCCAGATTTGAATAGTCCAGTCCAGTTTTTCTATCAAGCTTCCCAGATTAATTTGGACAAATACAAGACCTCTGCAGTTTAATAAGTCAAGAGAAGTATCTCAAGTAGGATCAGAAGTAGTGATAGAAGTCTGTAGTGCAATTGTAATTTAATTAGAGGCAGGAGCAGTAGGATTTGAATAATAAAAAGAGTCATCTAAAAGGGATTTCAGTTGGAATGAATTAAGTAGTAATATATATATATATATATATATATATATATATATATATATATTTAACCTTGGATATGATCAAATCAGATATATGAGATACATGGCAATCTCTGGTGTTAAAAAATGAAGCCAACACGCAAGTGCCAAAAAATGGCCACTTGAAACTGTCTCGAAAAACAAATGACAACTATACAGAGAGGAATTTGATTATAACTCACCAATTTAAATTATATTTAGGCTTAAAATGGTGTGGACGCTTTGACTGAGAGGTGCCGTCACTCTCGAAGCTGTTATTCCAGTTGACACTTGATCATTTGGAAAGTTTTGTGGAATTGATGGCAGTTGACAAGCTGTTACTTTGTGTAATAACAGGGTGTTAAAGTTAAAGTTAGGATTTTATTGTCATATACATATACAAAATTTGACTTCTGCATTTAACCCATCCCTAGCTTATTGGGAGCAGTGGACTGCTGAGAAGAGCCCGGGGAGCAGTTAGGGGTTCAGTGTCTTGCTCAGGGACACTTCGGCATAGGACATGTGACCTAGCACCGACCTTGCGGTTACCGGACAACCCTCTCTACCCATTGAGCCACGGCCGCCCCCATGTTGGGAGACTTCTGTATTTAGGTCAACGGGTGATGCATTTAATGGTTATGTCACCATCCATGTCTGGATATTGAACTGACAATTGAATGAAAGAATGAAAAACATTCTCGAGAATTCATTCAGTTCATTGGTTGAGATCAAAACTCTGCAGTGGCCAATTCAAACAGTGGCCCCGCTTAATGTAATCCTGCTTTTTGGATACTTGTCTTGTTGCAACACCGAACTTCTATCAGACCTCTGGTAACAGTCTAAAACCTGGTATTTTTTAATAACAATTTTTTTTTTTAAATCAGACTTTGTTAGTAACAAAACTTTGTGTTTTACTTATTAGGGGAGAGCACTTTTAATTTAAACCTACAATCTCATTTTAAAATCCATACTTTGACAGCAGAAATTAGTTTTCTACTGTTGTGACTTCAAGGGAATTAAGACCACAAATGATTTAGTTTTATCGTTCATCTTAAAGAATATAGTTTTCCCTGTCAAACAGTTCTACTGTTTTCACCAGTCTTCAGGTTCAGCATGGTTGTCAACATTCCCGGACTGATAGCAATGCTGATCTTCTACTTGCTGGTTCTTGGAGTCGGCATCTGGGCTTCTATCAAGTCCAAAAAGGAGGAGAACAAAAGTGCAGCTGACAAAATAGAGATGGCTCTGTTGGGAAACCGAAGCATAAACAAGGTGGTGGGGATCTTCACAATGACAGGTAAAGCGTTACATTGTAGATAGGTATGGAAGCCCATTCCCGCCAGCAAAAAAATAAATAAATGAGATCACCAAAAAAAAGTTAATTAATTAATTCACAAAAGAAAAAAAAAATTATTCACAAAAAAAATAAATATATATATATATATATATATATATATATATATTTTTTTTTTTTACTTTTTCTCTGTCAGCAAAAAAGAAAAAATATATATGTGTTTCCAGTTGCTGTTTATTGGTCGCCACCTTAGCCACATTGGTTTCATTCTTTGTACTCCAGAGCTGCTTCTTATGGAAGCCCATTCCCAGAGCAAAAAAAAAAAAGAAAAGAAAAATAAGATCACAAAAAAAAAAAAAAAAAAAGAAATGTTGGTGCATCCATCTGTAACCATAACACTGACCAGATTTTTCCAGTTGCTATAGAAAGTCGAAATTATGAGATACTTTAACACAACAGTCATAGAAGCAGCTATGACATATGAATGGATTGTGAGTACATTGAAGACTTCTTTAAAACGTGGCTTTACAACACATGAAATACAGTTGATGTTTCACATGGATTGTACTGAACAAATGCACCCTTGAATAGAATGTTAAGCAAGAAGCAGCTCCGGAGTATAAAGAATGAAACCAATGTGGCTGAGGTGGCGACCAATAAACAGCAACTGGAAACATCTTTTTTTTTTTTTTTTGCTGACAGAGAAAAAGTAAAAAAAAAAAATATATATATATATAAATATATATATTTTTTTTTTTTTGTGAATTAATTATATCTTTTTTTTTTTATTTTTTTGTGAATTACATTATTTTTTTTTTTTTTTAAGTTACTTTTTTTTTTTGTGATCTTATTTTTTTGCTGGCGGGATGGGCTTCCATACATAGCTGCTTCTATGACTGTTGTGTTAAAGTATCTCATAATTTCGACTTTCTATAGCAACTGGAAAAATCTGGTCAGTGGTTGTTTTTTTTGCCGGTGGAAAAAAAGTAAAATAAAAAAAATAATAAATGATTAGTATTATTATTTATTTTGTGGGTGGATTTTTTTTTTTTTTTTTTGTGAATTAAATATATATATATATTTTTTTTAAGTTACTATTTATTTATTCATTTTTTTTTTATAAACGGAAATACTAGAAGACGGGGTTGGTGACTAACTGAATTCTCTACAGCATCAGAAAAAAAGATTTGCTTTTGTATGCATGTACTTTTCTCTATACTGGTTTCTCCTGTGAACTAATTTCTGTGTTTGTATGCGTCTGTCCATCCTGTAGCCACGTGGGTTGGAGGCTGCTTCATCATGGGCACCATGGTGGCGTATGATGTCGCCAAGGGGGAGCAGGTAGAGGATGAAGAGGAGGGGACCGAGTACCGAACCTTGGGGGACACCTTGAGAGACTGGGGCCCACTTGGACTAAAATGGGTCCGGGTCGGGCCCAGAAAGGAAATCAACCATCTTGCAGAGGGGTGCTCAGAGTTCCATCTACTGCTCAATGTCGGTGAACCGAGCTTATTGTTGATTTAAGAAAAAAATTAGGTAAACACACACACACACACACAAACACACACCCCTGTCTACATAAATGGAGCTCAGGTGGAGCAAGTGAACAGTGTTTGCGTCACAAACAACGTGACGTGGTCATCACACAACTCAATGCGGGTGAAAAAAGCCCTGCATACTTCTAACAATTCACAGTTCCTGTTCCCACTTCTTGTGGGAACAGGAACAGCTGGAGACAAAACAAGCGTGTTGCTCGAGTTCTGTCTGTAGGATAACTGTGATTTTTACTCTATATTTCTTAAAGAGAGCATGCTTTTATGTTAAAATGTTAAAAACATCTGAGAAATGAAAAGCACGCTCAACAAAATGTCTCTCTTAAGAATGATATGTGGTAGAATCTTGTTTTGTGTTTGTCCCTAGACTCAACAGACTCAAGGTTGGCAGCTGTACTTTCTCCCTCGTTTATGGCCCAGCTACAGACAGTGCATGTCAAAGAGCAGACTTGCTGTCAAAACCAGTCGGACTCGCACTTCATGTCTTTCTTTCCCCCAATTTGAATACTTACACATTGCAACCGCTGATAAGCACCTTTGAAGAGTGTTGTCGTCCCACACTCAGGACACGAACACGGTAAGTAGTCGTAAATCATGCTGTAAAAATATAATGAATTACCTCATAAAATTATGCTGTTATAACGTAGTTATTTGGCTTTGAAAGCTGTTTTTATTTCTTAAATGTGCATGGTATGAGCATTATGAATGTTAGATTTCAATTAAAAGTCAACTAAACCCCATTTGGACAGGATACATTTCCATCTGGGAGGTGGGGTGATTTAAACATTAGCTGGTCAGTGATTTTTTTCCAGTCCTGAGTGCATAACATTAGCAGTTAATTCCAGTAGAACGAGGCCCCTTTGTGAGGTCAGCTAGGATTCAGAGATTTGTGTCCCTGTCCACCGTATCACAATTAAGAGCGATGGAATCATCCTTCATTTGTTTTGGTCAACCTGGTTTCTTTTAGAGTTGAAATATCTGTATTGTTTTCTTGGATCAAAATTTGAATAGTCCAGTCCAGTTTTTCTATCAAGCTTCCCAGATTAATTTGGACAAATACAAGACCTCTGCAGTTTAATAAGTCAAGAGAAGTATCTCAAGTAGGATCAGAAGTAGTGATAGAAGTCTGTAGTGCAATTGTAATTTAATTAGAGGCAGGAGCAGTAGGATTTGAATAATAAAAAGAGTCATCTAAAAGGGATTTCAGTTGGAATGAATTAAGTATTAATATATATATATATATATATATATATATATATATATATATATATATTTAACCTTGGATATGATCAAATCAGATATATGAGATACATGGCAATCTCTGGTGTTAAAAAATTAAGCCAACACGCAAGTGCCAAAAAATGGACACTTGAAACTGTCTCGAAAAACAAATGACAACTGTACAGAGGGGAATTTGTGGAATTTATGGCAGTTGACAAGCTGTTTTATGGTTATGTCACCATCCATCCATGTCTGGATATTGAACTGACAATTGAATGAAACAATGAAAAACAGTATAATTAGCCCAGAGGATGTAGGTTTGGTTTCAGCTTTGCGGATATTTTTGTCAGGCATCCAGCATAGCAGAGAATGACTTAAATAATTTCTTGTCACTGCTCATCAGACTTGCACAACAAGGTATCTTCAAACCCGCCCCTCTTCAGTTCATTGGTACCTCTGAACTGTCTTGTGTCAACAGCTCTCGGGTTGAGATCAAAACTCTGCAGTGGCCAATTCAAACAGTGGGCCCTCTTAATGTAATCAAATGACAACTGTACAGAGGGGAATTTGATTATAACTCACCAATTTAAATTATATTTAGGCTTAAAATTGTGCATTAAGGGTGTGGACGCTTTGACTGAGAGGTGCTGTCACTCTTGAAGCTGTTACTCCAGTTGACACTTGATCATTTGGAAAGTTTTGTGGAATTTATGGCAGTTGACAAGCTGTTACTTTGGGTAATAACAGGATACTATGGGTATTGGGAGACTTCTGTATTTAGGTCAACGGCTGATGCATTTAATGGTTATGTGACCATCCAGCATAGCAGAGAATGACTTAAATCATTTCTTGTCACTGTTCATCAGACTTGCACAACAAGGTATCTTCAAACCCGCCCTTCTTCAAGTTCATTGGTACCTCTGAACTGTCTTGTGTCAACAGCTCTCGGGTTGAGATCAAAACTCTGCAGTGGCCAATTCAAACAGTGGGCCCTCCTAATGTAATCCTGCTTTTTGGATACTTGTCTTGTTGCAGCAACAAACTTCTATCAGACCTCAGGTAACAGTCTACAACCTGGTATTTTTTTTTTTTTAAAAGAAAGTTTTACATTTTTTTTTATATTTTAAAACCAGACTTAGTGACAACTTTGTGTTTTACTTATTAGGGGAGAGCACTTTTAATTTAAACCTACAATCTAATTTTAAAATCCATACTTTGACAGCAGAAATTAGTTTTCTACTGTTGTGACTTCAAGGGAATTAAGACCACAATTGATTTTGTTTTATCGTTCATCTTAAAGAATATAGTTTTCCCTGTCAAACAGTTCTACTGTTTTCACCAGTCTTCAGGTTCATCATGGCTGTCAACATTCCCGGACTGATAGCAATGCTGTTCTTCTATCTGCTGGTTCTTGGAGTCGGCATCTGGGCTTCTATCAAGTCCAAAAAGGAGGAGAACAAAAGTGCGGCTGACAAAATGGAGATGGCTCTGTTGGGAAACCGAAGCATAAACAAGGTGGTGGGGATCTTCACAATGACAGGTAAAGTGTTACATTGTAGATAGGTACACTCACAGAAATATTTAGGCCTAATGATTAAAATGTATGTATTTTAATTGCATATAAAATGTCCATCCATTTGGATTACATAGTTTTAACATAAATAATACTAATAAACTTAATGTGATGTATATTTGCTAGTCAAACATAAATGAAACACATAAAATGTATGTAATAATACTAATGAACCCAATGCGTTTTGAATACACAATATATTTTTTATTAATAAAACCAATGTTCTGTCAAATTTGTATCTAAACATTTCAAATGAGTTTCCATTCTCCCCACTCACAATATCTAATACATACAAAAACAAAAACGTGTTACTATGTACAGTTGTTTAAAATAATAGCAGTGTTTAACAAAAGAGAGCAACGCCCAAAATATATATATTATAATAGCTTTGCACATTATATTCAAAATCAAAACATGAAGAAACATTTCTGAAATGCATTACTTCACAGAAAGTGAAAAAAAAGGAATATTAGGCTGTTCAAAAAAATAGCAGTGTCTGCATTTGTCTATACAAACTCAAACATTTACTGTGTAAACTGAAAAATGCTTGAAGATCTAGCTTTCCTGCAAATCACTGAACAAATACTGTACTTAGTTATATAACCACTGTTTCTGAGAACTGCTTCACATCCGTGTTGCATGGAGTCAACCAACTTCTGGCACCTGTGAACAGAGGAATTGTGGAATGTAGTCCAATCGTCGTGGGCTGGAATACCTGTTCACAGGTATTCCAGAAGTTGGTTGACTCCATGCAACACAGATGTGAAGTATTTCTCAGAAACAGTGGTTATACAACTAAATATTAGTTCAGTGATGTAGTTCAAGTGCATTTTAAACATAGTGCACTATGACATGGGTAGAACAACAACTGAAAATGCGAAATGCAAATGTTTAAAATGCAACACTTTTGGAAACATGTATAACACAAACTAGTGAGTCACAAGTGGCTTCATTACAGTCTAACAGGTGAACAAAATGTCAATGTCCAACACGTGGCTAGCTCTGTCCTTGTGAGCTCACTGAAGCATCTTAATTTGAAGTGCTTGGACCTTTGGGGACAGTTTCTTGCCATCCAAGTTCATCAACACTTTCTGGAAGAACTCAAATGTAAATTTGAGTTCCTTAGGGTAGCTCAGGTTGAGTGTGTAAATCAGGCCAAAAAGCATGGCACATCCAAAGGCAATGCTTCTCAGATTGCTTAGCAGCTCCACACCCTCGATCACCACTCCAACATCCTCTGGCTCGTCCTCTTCATCAGCACCTTCTTTGCGAATCACGTAAAGCCCCATGGTGGTCTGTGCAATCTCTCTCTCAGAGCATCGCTGTCCTCATTGAGGTAGACTCACAGACGTCTAAGGACACAGTCCCTCTTGAGTTCAATGTCCTCACTCTGCAAAAGAAGGCATAATAAAAATTATGAGTCTCTACTTTAAGACATTTTCCTGGACATTGTTCATAACCCTCTTATTCTCACCCAAGGGGTTACTTTATTGACACATGACAGGAGGCATTAACAGAAGGGAAACACTATTCGACAGCAGAACACACCGGCAACATGAAGGAGATGAAATTTCAGTAGAGGTGGGGAAGAGGCTCATGGTGCACGTTGCCTTTGTTTACAAGTATTTTTGAAGACAAGACATTTTTTCATCAGCCTATGGCAAGCCTTTTTAATATGTATTAGCTAGACTGGATATGCATTGCAGATATCCGTAATAAGATTCTTCCTAGTCAAAAAGAACATTTCCGATCCACAACGCCATTCTTCCTAGGACTTTAGCCAATGATCTAGATTGGGCTTTCAAGTTCAGATATATAACATTTAGATATACTAGAAAACTAAAATTTCAAATAACATCCAGTTGTTAGTCATTTTAATTTAAGATATCCATAATGCAATTTTGAATTATTAAAATATATTATGACTATTAAAAATGTCATTACAGATGTTCACAATTGACATTATGACTAGTCGATATCTACAATAAAGTAAGCCATTTTATTCCAAAAGGGTTCACTTCAGTCAGGACTAGTAACAACTGGATTGTAGATATCTGAAATGTGAGCTTTTCCTAGTAAGACTATCAAAAAATGCAATAATGGATATCTCAAAATAAAACATGAATGGCAAAAGTGAGGTAATTTTTCCTAGGAAGAACCTAATTGTGGATATCTGAAATGTTCTTTTTGACTAGAAAATAATTAAATTCTGCAATATATAGATTCAGTCTAGCTATTAAATGTTAAAACAATTTGCTTGAGTGAGAGAGAAGTCAGCAGTAACGTTATAGCGTTGAACATAGCAGTGCAGTGTGTGTAGTTTATTTGTCAGTTAATAAATGCTACTCAAGACCAAAGCCCCCCTGTTTAAGTTATCAGATTTGAGAAACAAAAGACATATTGCCTACTTGCTTGATGTGTATTACCTGCTCGGAGCCAGTCATAAAAGCCCTTTTATTACACTTATCCCTGGGCAAAATTTTTTGTTTTCACACTAGTAACTTAGAATGTAGAATATCTCCAGTTTTAGGTGAGGGCTTCTTAACCCCACTCCAGAGTAATTGTACAGATTTGTAAAAAAAATATGTTCAAGGATGTGTGAACCCTGTTAAAACCAGTGTTACAAGGATTTTATTTTGTCAAAAGATTTTACTTGGCAAAACACCACAACCATTCAATGCACTTGCCTTAGCTGTCGGAGCCACGAGGAGTCGGAACTTCCTTCCAGCAGCTCCTCCTCGATTGCTGACGACTGTCATTATGTTGCCTGTGTATTTGTCAAGCTGTGCCAGGAACGTTGCTTGAAGCAGCAAAGTGGTTATACGCATGAATTCTGCATTTATCTGAAAGAAACAGTGAAAGAAAATTTGAATCGTTTTAGCTTGCAATGTTTAAGCAATTCATCATATGTAATGTTACTCACCTAAATTGAGAGGTTGCCTCGACAAGATGTGAGCTACTTTGTTGATTTGGCCCCGTAGTGTTGTACCTGAAAGTAATGGAAAATATTACAAGGTTAGTTTTCAACCAGGATGACAAATAACCAGCTGCAGAGGTGTGTCTGATCTTGCATTGTACATATTTTATTGTATTGTAACGGACTGAGTGACATGTTATGTTATCATTTATTGTGTTTACAGGAAGAAGTTCTACATGAGATTAGTTATCGCAATTACTGAGTTCAGTGAAGGTCTCATGCCCTGTGAAGCCTGTCAATCATCCTAGCTACCAATGGGGGGTGGGCGACACACACGAGCGTACCTGGATTGGCAGAGAGAGAGTGAGGGGGGTGTTGTGTTGGTGCTGCTAGCCGGTGGAGAGTGAGTCGATGACCGGGAGCAGATTGTTTTCGATGTTAACTGGTGTTTTGGCGTAGGCTACGGCCCACAGTAGCCTGTGTACTGTTCGCATAATAAAGGACCAAAAGTAAGATCACGTCTCGTAGCTTTCCTTACCCAGGGTCGCTACATTTGGTGTCAGAAGTAAAACTTTTTCTATTCATCGACATTGCCACGCCGGCTAGCAGCGGAGAAGCTAACTGGCTAACGTTCATCAGCGGTGAGAAACATGTGGTCGGGGAGCCGTCTCGAGCTTAAGCGGGAAGAAGACAGTGACGGACAAGGACGGAACGGCGCAGCCGAGGCCTGGCGGACGACGGAGCACAGAGAGCGGGTCAAAGAAATGACCGCGAGGATGGCTGCCGAGGCTGGCTTGGGCCGCGCGGACCGCGCCGGTGGTGGATGTAGCGGCCGTAAAGGAATGACTGCGGCCGTAGAAATGGGCAGGGACAAACGCACTGAGCCACACGGAGAAGCTTTTCCGGTCACAATAAAGACCCCCAGATACGACAGTAAATCTAACTGGGAAGCTTTTCATGCACAATTTGAACTGTTAGCTCAGGCCAGTAAATGGTCCACTTCAGTAAAAGCTCTCCAGCTAGCGATGTGCCTCACGGGTGATGCTTTATCAAGCCTGCTGCTGCTAAGTCATGATGATAGGAGAGATTATGATGCACTAATTGGGGCTCTAAAGCGACGATTTGGACAATGCTCTGCCACTAGCCTGCTCCGCTCTGAACTGTGCAGCAGACAGCGACGGCCAGAGGAGCCGCTGAGGGAGCTCGCTAATGACATCGAGGGGCTTGTTCACCGCACCTACGCCCACATGCCCCCTCCCATCCAGAGCGAGCTAGCTAGGGACCATTTCCTCCAGGCCCTGCTTCCAGCTGACCTGCGCATCCAGACACTACTGGCTCACCCCGGGTCGCTCCAGGAGGCTTTGGAGTCAGCTACGGAGAGAGAGATGCTGTGTTCTGGTGCCTTGGGTAAAGTGGTTGAAAAATCACCAAAGGTGAGAGCTGCTGGTGAGACTGAGATGGACTTGGCGCAGCCTGTCTGGATGGGGGAACTAACCCAGCTGGTGAGGGCTGCCACTCTGAGAGATGAGAGACAGGACAAGCCACGACCAAGAGTCTGCTGGGGATGTGGGCAGCCTGGCCACCTGGTCCGACACTGCCCCCGTACCACCGCGAACAAGGGAAACGAGCCGGGGACCGCATAATCGGGACGATGCGGACCCCTGGCACTCTGTCCCGACCTCCTTTAGATAACGAAGCTACGCAACTCTCTGACCAAGTAGGAGCACCCCGACCACCGGAAGATTTTGATGGTCAGCTGGAGCGACTAGTGGTGCTGGGTCGAACCTGGATAGGAGACTGTTGGTATGCACCGCTGACTATTGGAGGGACATGCTGCTCTTCACTGGTAGACACAGGTTCGTCAGCAACCCTGGTGAGGCCCGATGTGGTGAAAAATGGAACTGTTATTTTCCCCACGATAGTGAAACTGCAGTCAGTCACCGGAGAGCGAGCCCCTATGGTTGGGGAGGCAATAGTGACTCTGGGGCTGGGAAGAAAAGCTGTCCGCTGCCCGGTGTGGGTTGCTGACCTGGAGGACTGTATACTGGGACTGGATGTTCTCGGGGCTTTGGACTGTGTCATAAACACAAAGAGAGGAACTCTCACTTTTCCTGATGGCCATGTCATCCAGATGTGGCGACAGCCACCCCGGCCTGGATGTGTCACGACCCACACCATTGCCACACTAACGGCTGAGACAACAACCTCTGCTGCTACCAGCGGCATTCCTTCTAACGAGCCACCTACGCCACCCTCCACCCTGCCAGCTGCTGAGCTGCACCCACCTCCAACCACTGTCCGGTCAACTGCAGGTTCACACACACAGGTGACAAACACCTCTCCACCTGATGACAGTGAAAAGGTATTGGCAGTGAGGGAGGTCTGGCAGAATAACTGTGATGGTCTGACTCCTAGTGAACAAAGCCTGCTGTGGCAGCTTCTACTTGAATTCAAGGACTGTTTTTCACTGTCGGAGGATGATGTGGGCTGCACAGATCTCATCCAGCATAACATCGAAACAGGAGATGCACAGCCGATCAGGATGAGACCTCGACGCCTCCCACTGGCCAGGCAGGCTGCGGCAGACAAAGCCCTGCAAGGGATGCAGCGAGCTGGAATCATTGAACCTTCCACCAGCCCCTGGGCCTCCCCGGTCGTCATGGTTCCCAAAAAGCAGAAGGAGAAGTGGCGTTTCTGTGTGGACTACAGACCCCTCAACAAAGTGACCAAAAAGGACCCCTACCCCCTTCCACGCATCGACGAGGCCCTCGAAACAGTGGCAGGGTCATCCTGGTACTCCTCTTTGGACCTGCGGAGCGGGTATTGGCAGGTCCCCCTAGGCCCTGAAGCTCGGGCCAAAACTGCCTTCATCACTAATGGGGGCTTGTGGCAGTTTAAAGTCCTTCCGTTTGGCCTCTGCAATGCCCCTGCCACATTTGAGAGATTAATGGACAGGGTACTCGCTGGTATCCCTCGGCAGGAGTGTGTTGTGTACCTGGACGACATACTGGTGCATGGTGAGTCATTCCAGGCGTCTCTCAAGGCCCTGAGGCGGGTGCTGGAGAGGGTGGCAGCAGCAGGTCTAAAACTGCACCCACAGAAATGCTCCTTCATGCAACGAGAGGTCACATTTCTGGGGCACAAGCTTGGGGGCGGTGGTGTCAGCACCATGGATGAGAAGGTGCAGACTGTGAAGGATTGGCCTACCCCCAGCACTGTGCAGGACCTGAAGAGCTTCCTGGGCCTGGCCTCCTACTACAGGAAGTTTGTGAGAGGGTTTTCCTGCATAGCTGCACCTCTGTTCCGCCTGCTACAAAAAGGGGTGGTGTTTGATTGGACAGAGGAGTGCCATGCAGCTTTCACTTCACTGCAGAGAGCCCTTGTGGAGGCCCCAATCCTCTCACCGCCTGACCCCACCCTGCCTTTTATGCTCGACACAGACGCCAGTAACGCAGGCGCAGGTGCTGTGCTGGCCCAAGTGACTCCTGAAGGAGAGAGAGTGGTGGCTTATCACAGCAGACAGTTCAACAAGGCTGAACGTTGCTACTGTGTCACAAGGCGGGAGCTGCTTGCTGTGGTCAGTGCCATCCGACATTTCAAATATTACCTTGGGGGCCTCCACTTCACAGTCAGGACCGACCACTCTGCCTTACAGTGGCTCATGTCTTTCAGAGAGCCAGAAGGCCAGCTGGCACGCTGGATTGAAGAGCTGCAGGCGTATGATTTCACTGTGGTCCACAGACCGGGGGCACGCCACGGAAACGCAGACGCACTTTCACGCCGCCCCTGCAGCGCTGATGGCTGCAGCTACTGCGAGAAAAGAGAGGCGCAGGAGGAAGAGCGGCTGCAACCTGATGTGAAATGTGCTGCAGTGGGACCGGAGGGCACGCCAGCAGGCCACGGACTGACAGCTGTGGATGCAACCGAGTGGGGGTGCAGACAGGAAGAGGATGTCGACATAAGGCCAGTGCTCACTTGGGTGGGAGCACGGCAGCGACCAACTTGGGGAGAGGTTGCCTTGTGTTCTCGAGCCACAAAGGGACTCTGGTCAATTTTTCAAGCCCTGCGCCTGCAGGATGGTGTGCTGCAGAGGGGGTGGAAAGCGCCAGCGACGGGAGAGACACAGTGGCAGGTGGTGGTGCTCTGAGAGAGACAGTGCTCCAGGCGATGCATGGAGCTCCGGGATCTGGTCACTTCGGGGTTAATAAGACCCTCCGCCACCTCCGCCAGGGGTTCTACTGGGGCCAACATAGGCGGGATGTGGAGGACTACTGCCGCCGCTGTGACAGCTGCACTGCACGGAAAGGCCCTGCGGACAGATCTCATGCCCAGCTCCAACAGTTCCCAGCTGGGTGTCCCATGGAGAGGGTGGGGATTGATATTCTCGGACCTTTCCCCCACTCGGAGAGCGGTAACCGTTACATCCTCACTGCCATGGACTATTTTACTAAGTGGCCTGAAGCTTACTGCCTGCCAGACCAGGAGGCGGGGACTATAGTTGATGCTCTGGTGGGGGGGATGTTCAGCAGATTCGGGGCCCCTGAAGTCATCCACACAGACCAGGGCAGAAACTTTGAGTCCCGTGTCTTCGCTGCCATGTGTGACAAACTGGGCTCCCACAAGACCCGCACCACACCCCTTCATCCACAGAGCGATGGACTGGTCGAGAGATTTAACCGCACACTGGCGCAGCAGCTGGCCATAGTGACAGCGAAACACCAACGTGACTGGGACGACCATGTACCTCTTGTGTTGATGGCTTACAGGTCTGCTGTACAGGACTCCACTTCCTGCTCTCCTGCCCTTCTCATGCTAGGCAGGGAAATTCAGACACCAGCTGAGATGGTGGTGGGGAAACCTCCTGACGCCCCTGCAGGTCCCCCGGGGCTCGACTATGCTAGGAAACTCCAGGACCGCTTGGAGTCTGCCCACGAGTTTGCCAGAAACCAGCTGCGCAGTGCAGGCGCAAGGCAAAAGAGGAACTACGACGTGCATGTCAGAGGACGACATTTCGAAGTCGAGGAGCTGGTCTGGGTGTATAGCCCGCAAAGGAAGAAGGGCAGGTGCCCAAAGCTGGATAGTGAGTGGGTGGGACCCTGCCGAGTCCTGGAGAGACTTGGAGAAGTAGTGTACAGGGTCCAGCTGCCACCACGAGAAAGAACAGTCGCCCTGCACAGAGACAGGCTGGCCCCCTACCGGGGCACAGCCATCGCACCAGGACAAGAACTTGGGGCACGGGGAACCCTGGACTCTGCCCGGACTACCCTCCAAAACCTTCCCAATAACCCCGGTGTCTCGCCCGGCCCTTCACAGACTGGACTTAGTGTCCCTGGCCCAGCCCATCCCTCCCCTGCCCTTGGCCCCAGCAGCCCCTCGACCCCTTTTCCTTCTCCCCAAGGCCGAAGGCGGCCTCAGAGGAACAGAAGGCCCCCTAGCCACCTGAGAGACTTTGTTTGCCCACTCGGGGGCGAGGGACTTTGTGGTGGGAGGGTAGTGTAACGGACTGAGTGACATGTTATGTTATCATTTATTGTGTTTACAGGAAGAAGTTCTACATGAGATTAGTTATCGCAATTACTGAGTTCAGTGAAGGTCTCATGCCCTGTGAAGCCTGTCAATCATCCTAGCTACCAATGGGGGGTGGGCGACACACACGAGTGTACCTGGATTGGCAGAGAGAGAGTGAGGGGGGTGTTGTGTTGGTGCTGCTAGCCGGTGGAGAGTGAGTCGATGACCGGGAGCAGATTGTTTTCGATGTTAACTGGTGTTTTGGCGTAGGCTACGGCCCACAGTAGCCTGTGTACTGTTCGCATAATAAAGGACCAAAAGTAAGATCACGTCTCGTAGCTTTCCTTACCCAGGGTCGCTACAGTATATTATTCCATATTTATTTGTCATTTGTTGTCAATACACCAAATCACATTCCCTGCATATGAAACCCTAACATTAATTGGCAATTAATCGGATTATGATCTTAAGTTAACATGACATGTATTGTATTTATATTTTCAGGCCACCGCAGTATAACGAGCCAGTGAGTGACGCAGTTTAGCTAGTGCCGAGCTCGAGCAGCAGGTGTCAGCCGGTTAGACGTAACGTTAGGTAGCCTGTGTTAGCAAATGACGCAGCCTGAGCGGCATTAGCCTAACCCGCGGTAGCCTAACCATTAGTAGCAGAAGGGCGTTCCGCTTCGGCGCATCGTGAAACGAAGCCTTGTATCAGACGCGGGTTGCGACAACCCCCGCAGTGCACTACAACCAGTGTTGTTACACGCGGTCAAGCGAGTCAGCACGTAAAACTGTTTCTAGCTAGTGCTGAGCCAGATAGCAAGTGCTAGCGAACCATGGTGAGACTAGCCACATGGTGGAAGTTAGCGATTGACGCACGCAGTTTGAGCGGCAGCAGCTTAGCATGCAGAGTGTTCTCTACTGTAGGTCTGCTTTGGAAGCAACGTCGCGACGAAGCCAGACGTATTTCACAATCAGCGCAACTATGCTAACCGGCGCCAAAGCCGCTAGCTCGTGCTAAAATCACATAGCAGGCCATTCTGCATTCTCAGACACTGCTAACCTAAATTCACCAACCTCTCAAATATAATTGCCAAAAGAACCATATCCGTCTTCGTAAAACAAATACTTCTAAAATAACATATTACTTAAGGTGGCAAATGATTGGACTTACCTTATAACGTGGTCCTGCTCAGTCGGTCAGAATCTGATTCAAATGCCAAGTCCACGCTCAGAGGTCACGTGTCACGTCGGTGAAGTGACGTTTCCTTACGCAGCGCGTCACTTTATGATTCAGTAAATTCAAGTAAAGTTTACTTGATTTGACTACATTCAGGTTATACTAAAGCATATTTATGTAATGTTTAAGTGTTTGAATGAATACATTTTTGATTTCATACATTTCAGTTACATTTTACTTAAAAATATTATTTAATGTTTATGAGGGCCAAGAATCGTTTTTTTGAGTGTAGAGGAGGTGGCACTCTGGATTTAATTGTCCGACCTTTACAACATGCAAGCGGTGTTGCCAATTATTTTCACTGGAAAGTAGCTAAAGCCTACTTAAACATGTGAACGTATTCCAACTTGCCATCATGTTTGCTAACACAACATAAATGGGAAAATAAATTAGTATTATATAAACGGAAATTCTAGAAGACGGGGTTGATGACTAACTGAATTATCTACAGCATCAGAAAAAAATTATTACTTTTCTCTATACTGGTTTCTCTTGTGAACTAATTTCTGTGTTTGTATGCGTCTGTCCATCCTGTAGCCACGTGGGTTGGAGGCTGCTTCATCATGGGCATAACTGAGATGATTTACACCCCCTCTATGGGACTTATATCGGCGGTAATCCTCATAGCAGCTTATTCTTTTTCGTTTATTTTTGGTAAGTATTAAAGAATTACAATCAAGAGAAGTTTGATCATGTTTGCATATTTCATACAACGAAAATACGAAGTGAGAGAGAGAAAGAAAGGCAGAAAGGGGATAAAGCACATAACAGGCCCACAGAGGCCTTCTCTGGATGAATTAGTTGACTTCCTCTTGTCTGGTGCTTCAAGAATTTTGAAATTTTGTCAGACCTCAATAATGAAATGAAATTCTAATCATATATAGTAAATTAGAGGTGTTTGTGACATTCATTCATCTCATAATTATCATTTTACAGCCATCTCTTTTGTAATGACTGAATGTATTGGGAGAAAAAGTATTTTAGGGCCTGTGTGCATCATGTGATCCTGTGGGCTTGGTTTGGGTGTATTAAGAGAGCTGGACACAGCACTGCCACAGAAATAAGTACAACCAGCATTGCTTCAGGAGAGTTTTAAAGGAAAGAACCAGGGTTAATAGACCAACAGGGATAGCTGAGTTAGCATGACTTCCTCTGTAAGTAAGGTTAGCCTAGGTAGCAAGGCTGAAGGTAACCAAAGAAGGTAACCTTCTGCTTTCTGTCACATTGTGCCTTGAGTCACATAGCTTCACTTGACTTGAGATTTGAGACCATGTTTGATGAAGTCTGCCTGATCTGCCACTTATTGAAAGCAGGTGTGAATGCAAGGCTCATGATCAGATGTTCATGTAATGTTCAAATGGATCAATGTTCATATAACGTATCCAGACGACACACTGCATGTGAATACCAGGGAGGTGATGTTTTTGCTGTTTTTCTTTTGACTGTATGCATCTTGCATTTGCTAAATCTATCCGTCTGTTTTAATATTCAGGTGGCCTTGTGTTCATCAAGCCAATGAGAGACAACAAATATGTGACCGTGTTGGACCCTTTCCAGATCAAGTATGGAAAAGCATTCACAGCCATTCAGTCACTGGGTGCACTTCTAAGCGATATTCTGTGGTTGGCTGGAGCACTAATCAGCTTAGGTACGGTATATAAACACTTTATCTACAACTTCTTTATAGTTTCGATTTTGAAAGTCAGAGTTGAAGTCAAGAGCTGACATGAGTCCACGATGAAGCACAGTTAAGACCGAGTGAAGAATGAGTCTAAAACCAGGGTTGCAATGAGAAGCCTTTGCTACATTAAGGGATAGTCCAGGTGTTTTGAAGTGGGCTTGTATGAGGTACTTATCCTACTGTAGATGGCGGTCGGCAATTCTCCAGTTTAAGGAAACGGGGAGGATTACCGACACGAGAGCAAAGCAATATACAGCTGTGGACAGGGGCACAAAAACATACTTTAGCCACCAAAAAGAACGGAATATTTTTACCACTTTATCTTGCCGTCAGACAGTCCTTTCCGACAGGGAACTGAACTGAAAGGGAAACTTATCTCTGCAATCTTCAAAGCCACAACACGCCGTGGACAAAAAAAGTATAGATATGCTTGACTTTTAATTCAGTTCCATGTCGGAAAATACTTAAGTGTACACTCAAACTGGTAAAGATTTTTTTAGGTGGGTCTTCCTTTTAGGTGGCTTAAATACATTATGCTGCTGCTGGTACTCCTGTCTGCTTATAGGGACGCACCAACCACCGTCTACTGTTGGTAATACACTGACTATGGATAAGTACCTCATACAACCCTACTTCAAAATACCCAAACTATTCATTCATACCTTCTTTTTTAAGCACAATCACATTATGGGGACTTAGTACAAAAATGGTGGCTCTACTTGTTGAGTAGAGTGGGTCGTCCTGTAACCACTGGCTCCCACTTTATGCATGTCAAATGTCATGTATGTATATGATGAGTTTTGAGCTGTTCCCAATATGTCAACCTTGCCATTTTACAGCAAGGATATGTTTAAAAACATTAAGATTATTATGTGGGTTAGGGCTGCATGTAGGTTGGGAATTACATTAAGTCAGTGCGATATCTTCTCACGTTTCAACAACAGGTGCATGTGTGTGTTTCAGGTGCCACCATGAATGTGATTTTTGATTTGCCCTACTCTGTGAGCATCTGGATCTCTACTGCTGTGGTGATTGTCTACACACTGCTGGGCGGCCTCTACTCTGTGGCATACACAGACATCATACAGGTCATCCTCATTTTCATCACCATGGTGAGGATGCTATACTTTTATGCTATACGTTTTAGGAAAACACGAAGCAACAGTCTCTTGACTGTGTTTGGAACAACCTGTGACTAATCATACTTCATTAGTGCAGAAAAAATTGTAACGAAAACAAACTGTTCTAATGAAATCTAATGAAAGTAGTTGTGCAATTAATGAATGGTCCTACAGTTTGTGGTGATCTATTTGGTTGATTCATATTGTTCTTTAATGATGCTGATAACATATTCTGATCAAACAAAACCTACAGTAGACTAATTTTGTCCTCAAAAATGATTTATTATTACATTATGAGCTTTGCAAAGGTCTTTTCTGGGCCTGTTGTACTGGATTGCATTGAATGCAGGTGTACCTATTACACAAATATTAAAAGTTTGAAAGCAATTTTCAGAAACAAATATAATAATCCTACAAACATGTTGCATATCAGCTTAATGAAGAAATTCTGATGAACTGAATCATGTATAACATTGTACACACTGAAAACACAATTAAACACAAACTAATACAAGCTACAAGAAGAGTTACCATAATATCATGTATTTTTTGCCATGACTCGGCGAGCCATGCACTTTGAAAAAAGATCTGACCACGAAGCTAGAAGCTAACACGGACAAAGATGGAGCAGCTGATTCCAAAATGACGTGACCTCTCGTATGGAAAGCTCTCTAGCTCTGGCCTGCTTCACTTTATCAAAGCCAATTCTTTTTTGTATGACTACTGTCCTGTTATGCTATGATTTTGGGTGGTTTTTAGGCTTGACATGGCCTCATTTAATATAGTATTATCAATAAAAGTGCTTTTTCACCAGGCGAACCTGACAATTTTCAAATGGAGCTGTGTGCCATCTTCATTTGCTATTAACCAGTAACATATACACAATATTTACACATATCAAAAAAGCTCACCATTCTTAGTGTTATTAATCCATTGCAATTATTCAAATAGACCTTGTAGTTAGAGAGAAAAGCCCCTTTGAGTATGGGTATAGTATTTTCGAGCAGAAGCCTAAAAATAGGGCTAGGGCTAAGATGGTTAGGAATTTGTTTCTCATATTGAAATGTACACACACATTTTCTGTAGCTTACCTTGCCTTATTTTGCTGTTTAAATGATTGATTTTTGCTTTAGTTGCTGTCATGTGTTCTTTGTCTTTGCAGAGTGTCTGTTTACCGTTTGTCCTGATAAACCCCACCCATGTGGACATTACTCAGACGGCCCTGAACAACACTTTTCAGGCGCCCTGGATTGGTAAACTGGAGAGGAAGTTTGCTTGGACCTCTATCGATACCTTCTTATATCTGGTGAGCTCAAGACATTTAAGGATGGTTTGCTCCAGTGTAAATAGATCAGCCTCCATATAATGTTGCAGCTGGTTACATACAATAACCGGCTTTATTGATTTGTGTAATGTTGGAAAAACATTTTCATAGGTTTTTCATGATAACTCACAGGAATATGATTCAAATTGTATCATCCTCATTTGATTAAAATTGTCACTTTCAAGTTGCAGTCAATTCGCTGACTGAATATAAAGCAATGAAAGATGTAAATGTCCCACAATGGTCTAAGTGTTTCTTCAGACCTTCTCCACCCTGAAAAACAACATTCAGAGGGAAACGATGTAGGCCAAAAAAACATCATTCAGGGAACTTGTTGTGAAAGTAAACCCTACATAGTGCTAGATTGGTTGATTGGGAGTCCTGCTTCAGTCCAGTTTTGGGGACTGATGCACCTGGATTGATAAAACGACATTAGTAGATGTTATTTTCTTTTCTTCTATCTCCTGTTTATTCAAACCGCAGCGCACCTAGATTTGATCAATTTCTAACCATACCCATGCATGCATACAAGAACGTTTTGTGCGTTACCAGACCCTGGTTACCATGTGAAGACCCTAGAAGATTGCCAGTGCTGATAAATGATGAGCACTCAGTTCAATTGTTATCTAATGGTTCTCTTAATGACTTAAACTACTTAAATATGATGTGTGATTGACTATCTCAACTTTCACAGATTCAATAGGAATAACAATGAATATGACTGTATTACTTCCAAGTCACTGGGATGCCTGGGAACCCAAACCTTCCACCAGAGGACCTTGTCTGCTACTTCCACATCGGCGGCTAGGACCACATGCTTTGTTGCGGCTTTCATTGTCATCATATTTGGAATACCTCCTATACTGATCGGGGCAGTGGCTGCATCCACAGGTAATAAGAGCTTCTTAAGACATGAACAGATTTATATTGAAAACATGCAAAGATGGTAACTAAAGTAAAAGTACATACATTGTGTGAGTTAATGACTGCATTAAACCAAATCCCCCAGAAGTTATTACATTTAATGCTGTTCTTCTCAACGTTTGAGTAAGAATTCCTAGCATAGTCAATTGAAGATTGCATAGATTGGATCAGAGGAGATGTTTAAGACAAAATAAATAATAGTTTAAGAACTGCTGAGACATTTGAGTTCCCAAAGATAGCTGAAACAAGTAACTGTGTTTTAAGACAGAATAGGAAGTCATTTAAATCAGCAGAGACAAGTGAATGGAGAAAAGATAATTGTTTAGTATAACAGATGATGTGTGAGTTGTGTGAGATGATACGTCTTGATTGACAGCCTCAAACAATGACAGCATGGAGATAAGAGTGAGCATGTCTGAACTGTGTGAGACATAAACTACAGGCCTAAGCATGCAAAAGGGAAGTCTTCCTGACTGGACTTAGTGTAGCGCTTCATTTGGCGGACAACATTATATACAAAGTTAATGGAAAGACAGGATTAGGTGCAAATTCGCCCAGGCAAATTGCACAGTCTAGAATTGAAGCACATACTTGAAAATTGCAAAATTTCAGCAGCCAATTGATGCGAATTCCGAGTCTTTATGAATCTGCTTCATTAACACAGAGATTATTGGAAGAGGGAGAGAGACATGGACACAAATAAGAGAAGGAAGTGGAGCTCCTGGTGAGATAATTTAGAGGCTGAACTGAACTCAAACACAAAATGGTCAAGCTGTTAAATTCCTGCGAACATAGCTGGTCAAAAATATGCTTCATTCTCTATTTGTTTATCATATCTGTCTACATGCCAGACTGGAACCTCACTTCTTATGGTTCTCCATCTCCGTTGGAACGTGGGAAGGGAGCTATGGTCATGCCTATCGCCCTGAACTACCTCACCCCAACCTTCGTCGCTATCACCGGCACCGGAGCCATTTCTGCCGCTGCTATGTCATCAGCCGACTCTTCTTTGCTCTCTGCAGCCTCCATTTTCACTTGCAACATCTACAAGGCTATCCTGAGGCCTCAGGTGTGAACAACTAAGAATGTTTCTTAAATTGCTACATCTCAAAAAAAAAGGAGGCAAAACTTTTCCTTTTCCCTTTTCAAAGATTTGAAAGACTTGAATGAGAAACTAACAAAGAGTTGAAAGCGACTGCGAGTGAAATAAAAGTAATGAATGGGCATTGTGGAGAAAAAGGGCAGTAGATAAAGTAGAAGGGTACAATGAGAAAAGATTGAGAGACTGTGAAACCTTAGCTCCTTACTTCTCTGAAACTAATTTGTCTTTGCTATTTCCTTTTTATTCAGGCATCACAGAGAGAAATCCAGTGGGTGATCCGTGCTACTGTGGTTGGGGCAGGCTTGATCGGTGCATCACTCACCAGCCTTAAAAATAGTATCAATTGGATGGTGTTCCTTGGTTGTGAAGTGTGCTACATATTGATCTTCTCTCAGCTCATCTGTGTCCTCTTCTTCAACATATCCAACTTCTACGGGGCTGTTATGGGCTGGTCGACAGGGTTGGTGTTAAGACTGCTCAGTGGAGAGCCATCACTAGGGGTAGCACCAGTCATACACTTCCCAGGATGCACTCTCGAGGATGGCATTTATGTTCAGTACTCCCCAGTGAGGACCATCGCCGTGCTGTCTGCCATCGCTGCCAACTTGTTGTTCTCCTACCTGGCTTCTGTGCTTTTCAACAAAGGGTTGCTTCCTGAGAAGTGGGATGTGTTCAAAGTGAAAGCTCAGCACTCAGCACAACCACCGACACCAAGCGATGACGGCAAAAGATGCAATGAGAAGGAGAAGCTTGATGAAAAAGAATCTCACCAAGATACATTAGAGCCAATGATTACCACCACATGTTAAAGATTTCATGTGCAGTACTTTCATGTAATAATAATAAATATTATTATCAACATGCAAGTGGTTTCTTTTGGAGTATTTAAGCTACTGTATTTGGGTTTTTCATAAACGGGGGCTTATCCTCTGAGGATGAGGAGAACTGGAACAAAGAACTGGACCAGGGATGATCACATTGCTTGTGATATGGATGAGGTGATGTAGCCAGACCCTGAGAGAAGGCGGGATCCAAATTGTCAACATTTAAAAAAATAGTTTATTTGTTTTGGTTTTTGACGAGAGGTTTTCAAATTTGATAATAATGCCACTTAATCAAAAAATTGCGTTTATTTAGTCCACAGCAGCACTTACACTGTTATTATTATGAGGAAATATTTTCTAAAGAAAGCCATCAATTAAATATCGACTTTTGTTTCTTTTAATTGCCTTTTGGTAGCTCTCCATGCTGTCTGACTCATTTAGCCACCGGATCATCACAATCCGGTCCAAAACTGGCGCTTCAGTTGATCCTTTGTTTCCATTGCCATCAGACTATAACAACAGTGGAGACCACAGACTCATCACTCTCCATATTGTTTGACTCTCTGTTGGACTGATTTATTAATATACTTTGATATGTCTTTCTATATTATAGGATTTTTAGTTTATTGTATACTATACTGCACCATACATTGCCGTAGTTCATTTGATATTCTGTTACACTGCTATATTCTGTAAGACTGCTATGTAATAGTGTCGACATCATATACTTCATTGTATTTCTATGTGTTTTTTAATAAATATCCTTAATTCATCCTAAGGACAGTATTCAAAAGAAAATGTATTTCATTCTGAACTCTAAGTGATGGTAGCAACTAGTCAGTTACTTTTAACATGAAACACTTAAAGGTAAAATTTGCCAATTTTTCTTTGGATGTTCAATCAGTGCTGATGGTAAATGCAGTCCATTGAAGAAATAAATTCCCCAGGTATTGCCAGTGGTGGGCCGTCAGCTAAGCCTTCTCTGCTGGCCTAAACAGAATCACAAAGTTATAGCTATTTTATAATTTAATCATTTTTCACAAATACACTACTTGTATTATAATTATTTTTCCCATTAGCTTATTTTCTCATTGCACAGCTCCTGTCTTCCTCTGTTGCTCTGCTTTCAGCACAGCTTGTTTTAAGGAGAGCTTTTATCCAATCAGATTTAGCCCCAATTTCTCTATGTAAGGAGAGAGGCCCAATGCCCGCTAGAGAGCCTTTGCAGTTTAAGTAAATGGGGACGATATTGTTGATTGTCATAGTCTTCAACCAATCAGATAGTTTGACATGTTGGGCGTATTCTTTGACGTGCCAGTGGTACTCAGGTAGCCTCCTAAGTACGTCAGCATTAACGTGCGCAGTGATTGGTCGGTGGGCCAGCGTGACTTTTGTCAAACAGAAAGCTAGCTAGCAGATTTTAGTGTTTAGTAAGAGGAGTTCAGGTTGAAACATATGTAAGAGAAGTTATGACATTTTTAGCGTTTTGCTTGGTGTAGATTTATTTTATTTTTTTACCTAGCTTAATTTTTTTAACACTCAATGGCTGAAGCAGGAGGATAAATGGATTTGGGAGTTACTGGCTTTGTTAACAAAGAAAGGAGGATGGACTTTGTCTTTAAGTGAAGGCAGCTGTGGTAAGTCAACTGCTTTTTTTTTTTTTTACATCTGCAGTAGCGTTACTACTGTGTTCATTTGTCTATAGTGTTGTTTTTATGAATAATATGAATGGCTCGTGCTCTAGCGCTGCAGTGTTGCTGGGTTGATTTGTCATGCTTGACATTTTATGTTGTCATATAAATATATGTGACTGGTTCTTGTGAGTTTGCTCTTGTCATTGTGTTAATTACATTGATTCTGACATGTCCGTTAATGACGAAGCATCCCGTTATCGCGGGGTTATTTCGGACATTTGAGTCTGTTTGAATCAGTAGGGAACAGCTAACTGCTGTTGTTTCCCCACTAAGCTAGTTTAGCTTAGCCTCCCTGAACACACGCGGGGGCCTCAGCTGTTTTTTGTTATTGTCACACAGCCCGTTGTCTGTTACGTGAGCGCAGTCCACCGAAAACATTATATTTCCCACAATATAAGCTTCTGCATTTTCCAAATGCACTAGTATTATTCAAACGTATTGTTCGGTTCGTAAGCCTCGTACCGAACGGTTTAATACGAATACGTGTATTATTACACCAAAAGAAACAAATAACCGTAGCTCAGTAGGACAGCACAGAAGGCCCAGGTATAAAATGCACGGCCCGCCACTGGGTATTGCTACCCATGACATATGAATGGATTGTGAGTACATTGAAGACTTCTTTAAAACGTGGCTTTACAACACATGAAATACTATGGAAGCCCATTCCCGCCAGCAAAAAAAAAAAGAAAAGATCACAAAAAAAAAAATAGTAACTTAAAAAAAAAAAAAAAAAAGATATAATTAATTTAAAAAAAAAGAAAAAAAAAGAAGAAATTAATTCACAAAATGTTTTTTCTCTGTCAGCAAAAAAGAAAAAAAAAGAAGATGTTTCCAGTTGCTGTTTATTGGTCGCCACCTCAGCCACATTGGTTTCATTCTTTATACTCCAGAGCTGCTTCTTGCTTAATATTCTATTCAAGGGTGCGTTTGCTCATTACAATCCATGTGAAACATCATCTGTATTTCATGTGTTGTAAAGCCACGTTTTAAAGAAGTCTTCAATGTACTCACAATCCATTCATATGTCATAGCTGCTTCTATGACTGTTGTGTTAAAGTATCTCATAATTTCGACTTTCTATAGCAACTGGAAAAATCTGGTCAGTGTTATGGTTACAGATGCACCAACATTTTTTTTTTTTTGCTGGTGGAAAAAAAGTAAAATAAAAAAAATATATATATTAGAATTATTATTATTTATTTTGTGGGTGGATTTTTTCTTTTTTTTTCTTTTGTGAATTAAATTTTTTTTTTTTTTTTTTTAAGTTACTATTTTTTTTTTAGTGATCTTTTTTTTTTTTTTTTTGCTCGCGGGAATGGGCTTCCATAAAATACAGATGATGTTTCACATGGATTGTACTGAGCAAATGCACCCTTGAATAGAATGTTAAGCAAGAAGCAGCTCTGGAGTATAAAGAATGAAACCAATGTGGCTGAGGTGGCTACCAATAAACAGCAACTGGAAACATCTTTTTTTTTTTTTTTGTGAATTCATTTCTTTTTTTTTTCTTTTTTTTTTTGTGAATTAATTATATCTTTTTTTTTTAAGTTACTATTTTTTTATTTTTTTATCTTTTTTGCTTGTGGGAATGGGCTTCCTTAGTATTTCATCTGATGACTTCTTTTTTTTTGCCTCATTGCAGTCCCGACATGTTTTAATCCTGGTTAAAGCACTCGCAACTTTATTTTGAAAAGTTACGAAGAGATGCGCATTCTTGCAGGCTTAATTCGGCCAGTACAAGTATCCAACAATCTGCACATTTGTGTGACCTTTTTAGGACAGGTAAATCCTTCCTCATGAAGAATGAATATGCACAGCTTCTCACTGAAGACATCTTATTTCAAACCCAAACTCTTTGTTTTCTAGATTCAGTGTATTTGTTTGCAAACTACAATACTTGACGGTGTCTGTGCTTTGTAGAGAAAGGATGTGATGTGGCAGACAGCCAATGCAGTCTGAAAGAATAAGTATCACCCTATAACTTATGCTAGGAGAGTAGAACTTCAGTTCAAGGATATTAGGCATGGTCTGAAGTATATTAGTAATTGCTTAACGAAGTAGATGTCCACTGAATTTGTTTTACATTTAATATTTTTTACTTATATTTTTATTGTATATATTGTGCATTTTTATGCTCAATATTTTTTATTTTTACTCTGTTACTTTGATTGCTTACCCGTATCATAATGCTGCTGTAGCGAATAAATGTCCCCCTGCGGGATTAATAAAGTATCTATCTATCTATCTATTCACACTCCATACCAGTTGGTGGCGGTAATGCGCCCTAACGTTGTTTGCCAGCCGCCATAATAAAAGAAGAAGAACAACGAAAGGACGCATGCGCAGTTTCTGCTTGAATCTGATTGGTCCTTTTCAAACTCAGACCGCGGCTGTGTTGTGTTGTTGTCTTTAGTTAGCTAGCACACAAAAGAATACAATTTTTTCTCACCTAATGTCCCACATATAACTGCCAGGTAAGTGCTTCTGAGTACGTTTCAGTTGTGGTGTTGTCGTTCACGTCTTTTCAGAAAAGTAAACGGACATTTTAAACTATGTTATGTTAATCAACGCTACAGGTTGACAGGTGCGGCTGCTAGTCATCTGAACATTTCTAGCTAAACGGCTAACATTAGCTTGTTTGCTAGCTTGTCCAAGAAACTTTAAGCGGTTGGTAAACACAATTTTTAACGATTCAAACGTTTGCAGAGAAACCGTTAAAACCGTTTATGAACTAGCAAGACACCGATAACGTTAATAAAGCACCACTATAGTGAACATTTGGAAGGTATCAAGTATAACACTAAGTGCCAGATTTTTGATGGGCGTGACTTAACTTAACGTTACTGTCCGTTGAGTGTGTCTTGGTGTAAGGCAACGTTTTTTAAAAGCGAGCTAGCATTTGATGACTTGGCATTTTTTGCTTTGTTTTGGCTGACTTTTATGTCCTTGTTTTATTTGTGGCAGGATGATGGAATCATGCCTGAACAACCAGGCTGACAGGCGGGAACAGGTAGAGGTCGACGATTTGAAGAGAGATCTCTCATCAGAATTCAGCACCTTACCAGACCCTCAGGTAAACCTGGAGTAGTCATTGTAATTCACAATGATGCTATCAATACTAATGTCAGCATATTCAAGGTATATTCTACCTATAGTCACGTATAGTATATATGGAATATATATTTTTGCCCAGAACGAGGACTGTGGGTTTTGTCCCTCCATCACTTAAATTGAAAGTGCATTATGAAGGGATCTTACAATGTCCTGTATGAAAAAGAGGAATCATTACAGCAAGCAAATGTGAACCTATCCTTTCAATTTTAGAGTGTTTAGCCCAAATGTAGTCTTTCACTTTCCTCTTGCTGTTTTGGATTAAATCCTGATGTGTTGTGCAGCATTCCAGCATTGAGGAGAGAGGACACCTTCAGGTCTACCTCCGGATCCGACCCTTCAGCTCAGCAGAGACCATTAATGGAGAGTCACAGGTAAACATGAAGAACATACAGAGAGTTGATCAGTATGCTTGGTGGCTGCTTGGTTTTGTGGTTGTCAAAACTTTGTTTATATTTACTCAGAAAATAATGACTTCAAGACCCACCCCCCTAAAACAGGCTGTCTGTCTGCCTTCCTCTTTTGTTTTTACCAGCACTGTGTTACCATCGAGCCCCCTGACACCGTTCTGCTGAAGCCTCCCAGGTTGTCCCTCTCAGCGAGGCTTAGCGTTGAAAAATCACTTCCACAGACTGGACAGCGCTTTCAATTCTCTCAGGTTCGTGTTTCCTGGCAGATAAGAGAGCCAACAAAGTTTATTGATGTGTATTGCAATGCATTTTGGTCTGCTGCCTTTCATTTTCTGGACCTATAAACAGGGCCACAGGAAGGGTTGAGAAATCCTCATATACAAGAAAGTGTTTCATTGTTTGTTATTAAGTCCCTACTCATTACCTCCCTTTAACAGGTGTATGGTCCTGAGACGATGCAGAAAGAGCTCTTTCAAGGCACAGTAAAGGATTTGGTGAAAGATGTTCTCGAAGGGGGGAACTCTCTGGTTTTCACCTATGGAGTCACCAACGCTGGGAAGACCTTCACATTCTTAGGTGGGTTCCTCTTTGTTATTGTAGATTCTGCTTTGTTTGGTCTATTTGTACCACAAACCTTAGCTCGGCTAGCTATCAGGAGACTCGGGCTGATATTTTGTCAATAAGTGAGTGAACTCTAAATTTCTGCTCTGCCTTTGCTGAAACTGATTACTAAAGTTAAATGTGCTCTTATGTAGTTGAAGCATCTGGGAGGAATAATACTTCATAAATGACCCATTATCTGCCGATAATTTGTCGGGCCTAATGTATATCTTGCATCCCTACAAGTATCTTAATAATGTAATGATCTGCTCTTGTCACTACAGGTCCAGATGCTGATGCTGGTATCCTGCCCAGGTCTCTCGATATCATTTTCAGCAGTATTGAGGATCAGGTGTTCACTGGGATGAGCGTCAAACCTCAACGCTGCCGAGAGTTCACGAATCTCACCAGGGAGCAGCAGGCCGAGGAAGTGACGTTCAAGAGAAACTTCTTCAGTCAATTTAAAGAGGTAACCAGTCCGTCCAAGCCTGCTGCAGAGTTAGCAGAGCAGCAGCTCCAGACCTCCATCAATGTCTGCACGGGGTTCATTCAGTCACAGAACCCGTAAACCCCTATTCATACATGAAAGAATTGAAAGACGGTTCTTCCCTAAGTTGCACATGAGAGAAGTTTGGCTTCAGGGCTTTCTACCAGAAAACCCTTCCTGCCAAACACCTACTTAGGTTTTAGTCAACAGATAGGAAATGGTTTGGGTTCAAATAAACCCTTTCTGGCAGAAAGCCCTAAGGCATACTCCCATGTGCTGTGGGATTCGTGGACAGACTTTTTAGAAGTTTAAATTGTCAGATAGCCTCCTACACATTTCTACATAATGCATATACTTCATGCCATTTGGAGGGCTGTAGGTTTTTGGTCCTTCTTTCTTTTAAGGTGGTAAAGTAAAGGTGAATATCGCCCCCAGACATATACTGCCTTAGAATGCCTTAAAAACTCTTCACTAAACCTTTTTACTAATTACTCTTGTGAAGCACTTTGTAACATTGCTCTAAAAAGTTCTCAAATAAATAAACTTGTGTGTGTGTATATATATATATATATATATATATATATATATATATATGTATGTAAGTTGTTAAAATTAAGTGTGTTTGATGCATTTTTAACATTTTAACTTTTACTTCATCTTTTAGAGTGAGAAGAGCAATGCCAGCCAGAGGACTCTCCTTGAAGGCAAGATTTAGACGTTTATTTTAATCTATTATTGTTTTTGTTTTTTAAATCTGCAGCAGCTGAACATCTGACCCTGAAAGCACCTGTGCACTTTGATCATGTTGTATTTATACTGATTGAAAGGACTATCGGGCTCTGTTTCTATTATCAGAATGTACTGCTTGATGCCAATATATCTCTTTGAGTTGTGTTATACAGAAAAGTAAAGCACAAAACTGCTACTGTTACTGAGTACTGTAGAGCGTGCTACTACAGGTCAATGATTTTTACCGTTTGTTTTTGTTGCAGGCTCCTCCATGCTGGGCACGACCCTAGCAGCAGAGGACAAAATCAGCCTGGCAGTGGAAGCCCACACTAAGTTCTCTGTTTGGGTTTCTTTCTGTGAAATCTACAATGAGAACATTCACAACCTCCTTGAGGTGGTACCCAGCGGGGCGCCGAGGAGGACCGCACTGCGCCTGTCCCAGGATGTCAAGGGCAACGCCTTTGTCCGAGGTCTGAAGGGTCGGGGGCAGACGCGTACCACATTGTTCCTATATTAAAACAATGCAGACAATTTAAGCATAGATTTGATCTGTGGCAAATTAAAATACAAATCAGCCATCTGCTAGTAGATGGATCTGTTCCCATCAAAGTCTATTGATTTTATGCAGATTTTGCTGACAATTTTCATCCCACCGAATGTACTCCAATGCACTATAATGCTTAGTGACATTCGTTGCAGCTCTTGTTCAAAACGAGTACAATTTCTCCTGGTGCTGTATTTATGGGTTGGTGTACTTTGCTTTTTTGGCCTAATGAACTCTTTTCTTAACATGAAGTAATTTAGGACCTTTCCCGTTGAATGTTGAGAAATAAGCATATGAATAAATGAATGTCATGTTGCTCAAACTAAGAGTCAGAAACATTTTGGAATTCTTTAACTCTTCCTGCGTTAAGATAAAGAGTGAAGTGTTACCTCTCAGTTTTATATGAATCTCCTGTTTTATCCCATTTGTATTTAGATCTGCGATGGATTCAGGTGAATAGTGCAGAAGAGGCTTACAAGGTGATGAAGCTGGGCAAGAAGAACCAGAGCTTCTCCTCCACCCGACTCAACCTGCTCTCCAGTAGGAGGTGAGGACGTCAGCCAGCAGCAGTTACAGATACGCACAGCAACTTCAGTCAGATACACAGTTATTCCTAGCTCACCAGCTTTACCTGCAGCAATAAGCATTGGTATATTTAGTGGAATACCATGGTCATGGTTTGTACATGGATAATATTCTTAACCGGTGGCGTTGCAGTGACAAGTGTACATCACACTGATTTTATGAACAGAATATTCATTTATTTTGATCTTGATTATTGAAGTCAAATGTGTTTTTTGCCCGTTGAGTAAGGCAACGGGCAAATTGCTCAATTGTGGTCATCGTCTTACTAAAATAAACATTAAAAAAAGGAGCAAAATAAATCGGAGCTAAGTCTCTTAAGAATTACATTCGTCCACTTTATAACTGTTGTATGCATTTTATTTCTCTATGTTTTTGTGCTTATTTCTTGTGGTAATTTCTCTTTTAAGATCCTGTTTATTCCATCTCAATACAAAGTTACTGAAACGTCTGCTCCATATTTTTTGTCTTTCTGCAGTCACAGTATTTTCTCCATTCGTATATTGAGGATTGAAGATATTGGGACTCCGAGGGTCCACGCAGTCAGCGAGTGAGTGACACTTTAGACATATAGACTTGGTTTAAGGTGTGGAACTGTCTGGTTGCAAAACAAGGCTGCACTGGAAAATGTGTGCAAAATATAATCTTTAGTTGGATGTACAGCGTCTGCTTTTTGTGTCCGAGTTATCGTGTACTTCTTGGTGCGTTTGTCATCAGGTTGTGTTTGTGTGACCTGGCTGGTTCGGAGCGATGCGCCAAGACCCAGAACAAAGGAGAGCGCCTCAAAGAAGCCGGAAACATCAACACCTCATTGCTCATCCTTGGAAAATGCATCAACGCACTACGACACAATCAGCAGGCCAAGTGAGATTTTTACCTATCTGTCATTTTCTCCTTAATAGGTTTCATGGAATATGAAAGGGTCACTCCAGAGTGAAACTCTTTTTTTATCCTCCTTTTAGCACACTGTTTTGGTTTACTGTGGTTGTATTATTTTCAGTGACCACAAAAAAGATAAATCCTACTTTATACAACTTGCAGCAGGTGGAAAAAGTTTGATATCTAGCAGCTAAAGATCCAGATCTTTTTCTAGTGGAGGAGTTGGTGGAGACCAAATCAGTGCTAAAAGGAGGATGAATATTGGACTTGCAATCATCAAGTGGACACAAACCCAACTTCTCGAGAATGATTAAATATAAGTATAAATAGGAAACTGTTTGGAAACACGTTTGTCGTCACAATTTAATAAGCTTTATAATAAGAAATTCTGTACAAGTTATCAATGCCAACTAAGCTGTTCCCTCCCTCAGGCTGCGTCAGCATGTTCCCTTCAGGGAAAGTAAGCTGACCCACTACCTGCAGAGCTTCTTCCGTGGTCGAGGTAAAGCCTGTATGATCGTCAATATCAACCAGTGTGCCTCCATGTACGATGAGACGCTCAACGTCCTCAAATTCTCTGCTGTGGCACAGAAGGTGCATATATACGTTTTCATTTTCTCTCTTATTGTGCTTTGCTCTCTGAGAGTGTTCCCCCTTTTTTAAGTCTATAATTGGTTATTGTTATATTTAATTTATCTTTTTGTGGTTTTTATTTTTATTTCCTGTCCGTTTCCAGGTTGTTGTTCTGTCCACTAGGCCCGCTCCCATCATCCTGCCCCAGAGGTCCGCCAGTGATATATCCTTCATCATCAACAATGCTGAGAGAAAGGCTCTGCGGAGCAGCAGGAGGAGCTCCCTGATTGGCTGGGATACTAGCCTGGAAGATGTACAGGTGGGGTGGAGCCTGGGTCACATCATGAGGCGTTTGCTTTACTTTATACAATATTTTAGTGCTCTTTTTACTTTACTTGGATTATCACTTGAAATAGTTTGTAAACATTATGTTTAAATCTTTTGTCCAGGAGGACGAGGATGATGAGTATGAGGAAGAAGAGAGCCTGATGGAGGGCACAATGGATCAGACAGGCAATGAAGAAGACGCAGATGAAAGTGGTGATACAATTCTCATCAGTGAACGGACGCACCAGGTCAGTCCCTCAACAATATTGGATCCCATCGGCTATCAATCTGGCGACCGATGAGCCTCTCGGGGGCACGGGGCTATATTTCTAGGATTTCAGACTTCCTTTTCTGTACACTTCTCATTGTTCACAGTCCGGTTATCAACTTGAGATGCCAAGTAGCCAGTGTACAATCTACATTTATACCACTATGAGCTAAATCATCGCCAGACGATAGCTGATGGGTTCCGAGATTGCATTTCGGCTTTGGCTCTTCAAACAGTCAGATTAGTAACTTGAGATGTCCATGGGGTCTTGTGACTTTGAAGAGAGCATAGCTCATTTTCAGTTCCCCGTCAGAAAATAGTCTCAATATAGTGTTCACTTAAACGAATATTGATTTGTGGAGGTAGGCTCTTCTCTCAGGTGGCTACAAAACAAAACAAATAACTTATTTTATACGGTCTTAACCCCTTGATTAGAAGGGGAAGAATACATTTTTCATTTTCTGTGATACACAACGTTTTATTTTCTGAGCACTTGTTCTCATCTAATTCCTCATTGAGGGACGTTCATTCAAACACTGGAGAAACAATCTTGAATTTCCTGTTTTCTGCTGGTGCTGCTTTGTTTTCGTTGCTTGTTCCTAAAGATAGAAAGATTTAACATCTTAATTCTAATAAATAGGACATATACTTAAAACATATTCAGTAGTCTTACTTATAACAACATTTCTTTTTCGATGTGAAAACTCTTTGTTGTCGTTTGATACTCTTTTGTGTCCCGTTCCTCAGAGGCAGTTGGGATTGTTTAACCAGCTGCAGGTACAGCTGAAGAAGGAGCGAGCCGAGAGTCTGCTCATGGAGGCGCGACTCAGAGAGGAGATCAGCAGAGAGTTCTCCGAGATCTTCTCTGAGATGCAGATTGACTACAAGTGAGACTTTTAATATATATATATATATATATATATTCCTATATGATGTTACCAGGAATGTTTTGGGCATGATAATTAAGTCATACAAATGTGTGTCTGTGTGTGTGTGTTTGTTTCAGTGACCGCCTGGCGAGGGAGAGCGAAATCTTAGAGGAGCGAGCAGAAAGGAGGATGGAGATCCTAAAGAGCCTCATGGACAAAATGGCCAGCGCTGGACCCAGTCAAGACGCACCATCTATTATGGTAACACCATCTCCTCTCCTGGGATCCCACTTCGTGTATTGTGTGTTTTGTTTGCTTATTGGTTGGGTAAATGTTACAAATTCTAAAACAGATTTTTGGTAACAACAATGTAATGATTAAAACATGAATGAAAAGGCAATTATGTGGAGGCTGTGTTTTGATGCCTATCCTATTGTATCTTAGTGACAAGATTCTTATGCTACACTCACACTTCATACACCAAGTTCTCAGTAGGAAATCAAATAATAATGATTTTTCTTGGAACGACTTTCTTGGTTGCAAAGGTCATTTCAAGGTTTCTAACATTCCATACAAAGTCACGCAAGTTATTTGGTCTCTTCTTGACGTCCAGTATGTATAACACAAGCAGAAATGTGTGAAGTATTTGCTTACTCGAGCAAGTATAATTTTAAGTATCTGGCTCCAGGATAGTGTTGACAGTTGTGTGGGCAGGTAAGAACCCTGAGGAAAGGAGCACACGGAGGGAGGAGCAGGGGAGGAGCTCAATGCCCTGGTATCAGTATCCTGATCATTCTTAGTAGAACCAGTTTTTAGTGAAGGGCAAGCTGAGCATTATCCTTTACAATATTAGGTTTGGGGTTTAAGATCTATTAACTTCCAAAGTCTCCCTCGTGGTTATGCAGCTCTGTTAATTCATTCTGCCATAGACTAGTGATGTCGACCTATGACTAAATGTTGGGGGTGAATGCCTTTTTCACTGGTACCTTGACAGCTGGAGAGTCAAATGTTTCTGTTTGACTTTGTGCACTCACACATTTATAGGTTCATGGAGTTAAAGCAGTAACCTGTTCCTAAGCTAGTCTTTCTTACCCCGAGGCTTTCACTGGCCTGCATAGTATTAGCCTGATGTTTGTTATGCTGTGAATGTACAGTATGTCAAGGGCTTACTCATATAGTTCACAAATAGGTTAGCATGTAGCATTTTGCTCAGTTACCAGGAATAGGAATAAATGAATCAGAGATGCACCGACCGATCAGCTGCCAATCAAAACCCAATTTTCAGCTGACCGCTCGTGACTTGTGACCTTTTATACACATGTGCCTCTGCCACATTACAGTTCTATGCTGGCACAGCAAGTCCAAAGTAAGCTATGGAGGAACAACATTAAAAACATTTGGAGCAGCTAACTTAATCAGACGGTTATTATATTGTAATTCATTCCTATGCATGCTGCTCACAGCATGGGGTCCCTCCTTAGCACAGCGCTGCTTATAAGCTGACATTAACGGAGGCTGCATTAACTTGCATTGTGATGCGTCCAAGCTCTATTCAGTTAAAAGGAGTAATGGGCCAAGGTAAATTGGAAAACAAGAAATGACCAAGTAACTGAAGTGCTTCTCAACATCTGATTTATTTTTTCTTCTTCTAAATGGAACTTAAATATCGTTTCAGCTTAAGTTTATTCAACGCTGTTTAAACATTAAAATAGGAAATAATCATTCCTCTTATCACTCAGGAGGCGTTTACTGCCCTCGAGAAGGAAAAGAGAGGCAGAGAAGATGCCCTCGCTGCTTTGGAGTGCCAGACTAAGGGAAGAGAGGAGGCCCTTGCCACACTCAGTGAGCTGAAGCAGAGCAAAGAGGAGGTGCTAGCCTCCCTTAAAGAAGAGAGAGAAGGCAACAAGACAGCCATGGCAGCCCTCGAAGCTGAACGGAGAGCCAAGGAGGATGCCATGGCAGCCCATTCAGAAGAGAAGCAAGGCAGAATGGACATGATTGCTGCTCTTGGTCAAGAGAGGAGTAGCAAAGAGGAGGCTCGGTCTGTTCTGGAGGTGGAGAGGAAGGAAAACAGCAGGCTGGTGGAGGAGAGAGAAAAGAGGCAACAGGAGAGTGATGCACTTCGGCAAGAAGTCAGAGAGCTGAATGTCAGACTGGAGGCCTCAGAGCACCAGGTGGGCAACAGAAATATTTTGTTCAAATTGTTTTATTATTTGTGTTTAATTCAATGGTCTTGGTGCTAGATGACTTAACTTAAGTGATATTTTTGGAAATAACCACAGGTGACCGACAGGACAGACGGAGCCGAACAAGTGTTAACCCAACTACAAACTGCTCAGACACAACTGGACAAACACTCCACGGAGATGCTGGAGAAAACGTCCCACATCCACACCCTGATGCAAGAAGTTCAAAGCCTGAAACAGGAATTGCAGACTTCAGCATCGTCATCTGATGTTGTTGATGATCAGCTGAGAGAGGAAGTGTCTGAGCTGAGGAAGAATCTGGCTGAGGAAAAGGAGACAAATGAGAGCAAGGCCAGACAAATGCTGGAACTGGAGCGCCAGCTAGGACAGACGAAAGAACAGTTGGCAGACAAACGGCAGATCTCCGACCAGCAGCTGCAGCAGTTTACAGATGAGCAGAATCAACGGGAAGCAGCTTCAAAACAGCAAGTTGAAGAACTAAGAAAGAAGCTTCAGGAGCAAGAAGAGATGTCGCAGCGAACACTGGATGAACTGCGGTCCAAGCTCGAATGCCAAGAACGTGCTTCCAAAGAAGAAGTAAAACAGCTGAGAGCCAAACTTGAGGAACCAACTCAGGCCTCAGAGGAGCTCAATGAGAAGCGACAGGAACCGGAAGTGATATCACAACAGCAGTTGGAGGAGTTAAAACACAAACTTGGTGAACAAAAAGCAACCTTCGGCAAACTTGTAGGTGATCTCAGGCTAAAGCTCAGTGAGCAGGAGCAAACTGCAGAGCTGCTCAAGGCCGAATTAGAAGAAACTAAGTTTAAAGGTTCAAACAATTCTTCTAGCTCTGCTGCTGAAGAGGATCTCAAGAAGTTCAACTGTGATCTCCAGACTGAGATTGCATCCCTGAAGTCAAAGGTTTTCAACAAAACTGAAGCTCAGCAAGCCTCGTCAGAATTCGAAAGCATGCTAAAGGAAAACCACAAACAGATGGAGGAGAAGCTAGCAGAGGCGGCGGAAGTGTCTGCAGAGCTGCAGAAAAAGCTGCTGGAGAAAGAGGCAACGGTAAAACTCCTGCAGGAGGCACAGGAGCAGCGGGAGGAGCAGGAGAGCCAGGCAGTCCAGGAGGCTCGGCGCCGGGAGGTGGAAAGGCGCCGGGAGCTGCTGGCTGTGGCGCACGAGGCCATCGCTCAGAAGGACGCAGAGCTGGAGAAGAAGGCCGAGGAGATCAACAGGTAACCGAGCAGTTCCTTTGCATATCAGGGCGGGAAATTACATTCTCCAAAGATTAGAACATGTTCATGATTGTTCATAGATGTCTTTTTACAAAACTTAAATTTGACTTTGAAGGTACTGAAACCGGCTTTTCTTCTACTACTCAGCTCTGTAAGAGTTCTGTCCCATACACGACTTTCCAGATAATGACGTTTTGGGTTACGCCTCCAGTTTGATATCTAATCAAATCTCAACATTAGGGGTGTAACGATACGCGTATTCGTATTGAACCGTTCGGTACGAGGCTCACGGTTCGGTACGCGGCTCACGGTTCGGTACGCATGACGAACCGAACGAACCGTTCATACGTTTTTTTTTTTTTTTTTTTTTTTTTTTTTTTTTTTTTTTTTAAGGGGGCGACCGTGGCTCCCTGGGTTAAGAGGGTTGTCTGGTAACCGCAAGGTCGAAGGTTCAATCCTTGACTGGGCCGTGTCATGTGTCGAAGTGTCTCTGAGCAAGACACTGTACCCCTAGCTCCCCGGGCGCCTGTCATTGGCAGCCCACTGCTCCCTATATACAGGGATGGGTCAAATGCAGAGAAAAATGTCCCCCATAAAGGGATAAATATAGTGTATATATACATTATATATATATAGACATTCTCATCTTTCTGAAAAAAAACTTAAACATTGAGTAGAAACACACACACACACACACACACATAGTTCCATATAAAACAGGATTGTTTCTTTTATTTGTTTATAACTACAGCAAACAATGCTACATTTTAGTTTTCATAAGAAACTGTTTTTATTTTACACGCTGCTAAGAAGACACCCCAGAAGATGGGTCACTCAGGTATAGTTCCATCATTGTTCAAAGAATAACTTTATGATGTTAGTTTTAATGAATAAATATATTTTAAAATCAAGTACGTTTCTCTGGCATTTATAGTTTTCTACTGTATTGAAAACGTACCGAAAACGTACCGAACCGTGGCTCCACTGTACCGTACCGAACCGAACCGTGGATTTTGTGAACCGTTACACCCCTAGTAATCATACAACTATCACGATGACATGGAGGCTCACAAGTCATTAACATGGGAGTCTTTCCCATCTCTCCCATCCTTTTCTACCATTAAAGTTACTTTAATAGAAGAAGAGGCTTTGATTCTATCTCTCCCTCTACTGAGGCCGCATGGTGATGTTGTGAAATCGTACAATATCCCCCCATCACCACTTACCCTTCCCGAGCCAATGATTGAATTGGATTTCAGAGCACTTTACTCAACCTTTAGAGCACCTGAATACTCTTCACTTTGTTAGTGTTTTTCTATGTAATATGCATGTCAGATCACTGTACCACTGGGAAAACATGGAGCTCCCCTCTTCTAAACTTGGTTTGAAATGTTTTTTTTGGTTGAAAACACTCAGATTCAAACTGATAAAATCACAGTCTGTGTGAAGATTATGATGGAGATCTTTAAACACAAGTGCTGTCTAAAACCCAGTCAGTTCAAAGTGCTCAGTCAACATGCAAAGTAGCATTAACTAAATATATGTTTGATAGCACAGTTGAAATTAAACAGATACACAGTTAGCACAATGTGAATTTTTTTTTAATTGTAGACAGTTGTAGACAGTATACGTATTGTTTAATACAATTACACTGGTAAAGCAGAAGATTTTATCATTTTTAATGGGTAACAAATACGTGTACCGGTGAAAACTTACCTTTTACAGCTGTTTCATTGCAGAGTCTGCAGGTATTATAACAATTCATATTGATGCAACTATACTCATACTAATGATGAGACCAAATAAAATACAAAAAATCTTGAATATTAAATCATTTATTTACATATATACATCTACATATAGACATATATACAGACGCAGGTGGCTACCGCCAGGGGGGTCTGTTGTTTTTGAGCAGAGGATGCTTGTTTTCGCTCTTCTCTTCTCTCTGAAGAACTGTCTCATGTACCCCAAGACGTATTTCCTCTTCCTCTGTGAGGCCTTTAAACTCCACCACCTCCTCCTGGTCCTGCTCCTTCTTCTGCTGTCTGAGGGTCTCGGTGTTGTTTTCGCTCTTCTCTTCTCTCTGAAGAACTGTCTCATGTACCCCAAGACGTATTTCCTCTTCCTCTGTGAGGCCTTTAAACTCCACCACCTCCTCCTGGTCCTGCTCCTTCTTCTGCTGTCTGAGGGTCTCGGTGTTGTTTTCGCTCTTCTCTTCTCTCTGAAGAACTGTCTCATGTACCCCAAGACGTATTTCCTCTTCCTCTGTGAGGCCTTTAAACTCCACCACCTCCTCCTGGTCCTGCTCCTTCTTCTGCTGTCTGAGGGTCTCGGTGTTGTTTTCGCTCTTCTCTTCTCTCTGAAGAACTGTCTCATGTACCCCAAGACGTATTTCCTCTTCCTCTGTGAGGCCTTTAAACTCCACCACCTCCTCCTGGTCCTGCTCCTTCTTCTGCTGTCTGAGGGTCTCGGTGTTGTTTTCGCTCTTCTCTTCTCTCTGAAGAACTGTCTCATGTACCCCAAGACGTATTTCCTCTTCCTCTGTGAGGCCTTTAAACTCCACCACCTCCTCCTGGTCCTGCTCCTTCTTCTGCTGTCTGAGGGTCTCGGTGTTGTTTTCGCTCTTCTCTTCTCTCTGAAGAACTGTCTCATGTACCCCAAGACGTATTTCCTCTTCCTCTGTGAGGCCTTTAAACTCCACCACCTCCTCCTGGTCCTGCTCCTTCTTCTGCTGTCTGAGGGTCTCGGTGTTGTTTTCGCTCTTCTCTTCTCTCTGAAGAACTGTCTCATGTACCCCAAGACGTATTTCCTCTTCCTCTGTGAGGCCTTTAAACTCCACCACCTCCTCCTGGTCCTGCTCCTTCTTCTGCTGTCTGAGGGTCTCGGTGTTGTTTTCGCTCTTCTCTTCTCTCTGAAGAACTGTCTCATGTACCCCAAGACGTATTTCCTCTTCCTCTGTGAGGCCTTTAAACTCCACCACCTCCTCCTGGTCCTGCTCCTTCTTCTGCTGTCTGAGGGTCTCGGTGTTGTTTTCGCTCTTCTCTTCTCTCTGAAGAACTGTCTCATGTACCCCAAGACGTATTTCCTCTTCCTCTGTGAGGCCTTTAAACTCCACCACCTCCTCCTGGTCCTGCTCCTTCTTCTGCTGTCTGAGGGTCTCGGTGTTGTTTTCGCTCTTCTCTTCTCTCTGAAGAACTGTCTCATGTACCCCAAGACGTATTTCCTCTTCCTCTGTGAGGCCTTTAAACTCCACCACCTCCTCCTGGTCCTGCTCCTTCTTCTGCTGTCTGAGGGTCTCGGTGTTGTTTTCGCTCTTCTCTTCTCTCTGAAGAACTGTCTCATGTACCCCAAGACGTATTTCCTCTTCCTCTGTGAGGCCTTTAAACTCCACCACCTCCTCCTGGTCCTGCTCCTTCTTCTGCTGTCTGAGGGTCTCGGTGTTGTTTTCGCTCTTCTCTTCTCTCTGAAGAACTGTCTCATGTACCCCAAGACGTATTTCCTCTTCCTCTGTGAGGCCTTTAAACTCCACCACCTCCTCCTGGTCCTGCTCCTTCTTCTGCTGTCTGAGGGTCTCGGTGTTGTTTTCGCTCTTCTCTTCTCTCTGAAGAACTGTCTCATGTACCCCAAGACGTATTTCCTCTTCCTCTGTGAGGCCTTTAAACTCCACCACCTCCTCCTGGTCCTGCTCCTTCTTCTGCTGTCTGAGGGTCTCGGTGTTGTTTTCGCTCTTCTCTTCTCTCTGAAGAACTGTCTCATGTACCCCAAGACGTATTTCCTCTTCCTCTGTGAGGCCTTTAAACTCCACCACCTCCTCCTGGTCCTGGTCCTGCTCCTTCTTCTGCTGTCTGAGGGTCTCGGTGTTGTTTTCGCTCTTCTCTTCTCTCTGAAGAACTGTCTCATGTACCCCAAGACGTATTTCCTCTTCCTCTGTGAGGCCTTTAAACTCCACCACCTCCTCCTGGTCCTGCTCCTTCTTCTGCTGTCTGAGGGTCTCGGTGTTGTTTTCGCTCTTCTCTTCTCTCTGAAGAACTGTCTCATGTACCCCAAGACGTATTTCCTCTTCCTCTGTGAGGCCTTTAAACTCCACCACCTCCTCCTGGTCCTGCTCCTTCTTCTGCTGTCTGAGGGTCTCGGTGTTGTTTTCGCTCTTCTCTTCTCTCTGAAGAACTGTCTCATGTACCCCAAGACGTATTTCCTCTTCCTCTGTGAGGCCTTTAAACTCCACCACCTCCTCCTGGTCCTGCTCCTTCAGGTTCTGCTCTTCAGAAACTGGCGTGACCCGACTTTTTTTCTGTTGGTAGAAAACAAATACTGATTAAATCATGAAAAGGCACACTCATACACTACATACACAATACATATCTAGTTCATTTTGAGTGCTGCACTTTGTGTCAAACATACGTACCCTGCACAGACGGAACCACCATGGTCTTTTAGCCTTTCCTCCATCAGCGGATTTGTCAACTTGTGAGGTGGCAACACTGGTGACGAAGAGAAACACTGTTGTATAACTGTGAACATTATATTTGAGAATTAAATAAAATAAAATGTAGTCAGGATGAGAGTGTGAGGGACAGAGACACTGGGGATAAAGACAAACACAGTTCTTTTTATACTAATGCTCAGAAGAAATCAGAAATCATTTAGAGGGATCATCACTAGAACAGTTTTTGAGTCATTCAGGGTGAGCCCAACTCAAATCTCAAGACTCTCAGAGTCCAAGAGAAGTCTTAAGTCTTCATAAGCAAACCTGCAGTCATGATGCATGTCTTTTAGGCGTCTAAATGTTACATTAGAATGGAACAACATGATCATTTTTGCTTTCAAATCTGTGTTAATAGTGTTTTATATAGCTGAGACCAAGTGGATTCAGTTCATTTTGGTGAGATTGTATACGTTTTTTTTCTCTTTTATTGTTCCTTTACCAACAGTTTCTTTGTTCAATATTTCAGAGTAAAATGCATCAGCATCATCATGCATCAAGCCCACTGGCTTATAGGACTAATAAACACAGAAGGTGTAAAGCTACAAACTGCCATCTGCAATACTTTCTTTAGTGTTGCTTCTGCAAAATGTACAACTGAGTCATTTCTGACAGGAGACATGTCCAGGTCAGCTGTCCAGTCTCAGGTCTACAGCTCTGGTACTAACAGGACCAGGATCAGGGTTTTTGTCTCTTGACACTGTTCAGCACTTTGTATAAAATCATCTACCCACTAAACAAGGAAGCTAATCCACCTGACCATTACGATGACGAAATAGTCAGGGCAGCACTTTGAGTTTTACATCTCTTTACCTTCTCTGAGAGCCGTGTGTCTGTTGGATCTCATCTGCCACCACATCCACAGCACATTTAGATTTCTGTACAGTGTAAAAAAGAACAAACAAGATGAAAATTGATGGAAAACATAATGTATCTACACATAGGATATAAACTGGCTTCACAGAAAGTATCTCACTGTGAACTGTAAAGTTGAAATAAGGTCAAGGTCATATTAACAGTAGTAAAAGAAAGAAAACAAACCTTTCTACAACAGGAAAACCAACGAGACATCTTGATAACTCTTGTTAAAACTGACTGAGACTGACAGTAGTAAAAGAAATGAAACAACTTTCTACAACAGGAAAACCAACGAAACGTTGTGATAACTCTTGTTGAAACTGACTGACTGACTGTAAATTGCTGCTATCTGGCAAAGGCAATTCTGTGACAGAATACTAGATACCTCATTAGATTCTAAAGTACAGTTCTAGATTCTAACTATGATGTCATGTTACAAGTCTGTGTGTAATTAGTGTTCAACATCCATGTGCTTGCAGCGTTCTGATGTTTGTTCAACTTGTCCCTTGATTTTGCAGGTGTATGTGTCGCCCAGGACTAACTCTTTATTCAGGGTTAACGAATACAAACCGTAGATCAGGTGTCGTGGTTGAGGCCGGCCCAGAGATGAGAATATTACTGTAATGAATGAAGAAGTAAAGTAGGAAAACAATGCTCGTCTAGAATGTAAATCTCTGAGGGTAAGAGTATCCGCTGAACACCCTTGATGAGACTCATCAACCAAATATGTGTTTATTACAACAACTTGCTTCACTAAGATATATTTGATTGCTGTTATATATAGTTTTTTGTCTCTCCTTTCCAGTCAGTCACAGGTCTCTGTTCAAAAGTAATTGAAACGGTTACTCGTCATCTTTTTAATATTTGGCATCAAAATCATCTTCAAGATGTCTAGTAAAGTTGAAAATAGCAAAGACCGCGATTTAAGAAATAGTATTGCTCCTCAAATAGCAATTATTGCTGCAATGCTAGCTTTGTAGAATAATAATCTGTTAAATGTCAAAATGTAATGTGCCTACCAGAAAGCAGTCTCTCTAAACTAGAGTATTTTGTCCTGGAGTTGTTTGCTATCCTCCCTGTCTAAGAATATTCCCCCCGAGCTGCAGACAAAACTAGTATACCGTGAGAAGCAGTCGCTCTGAATTACCTTTTGTTGTGGCTCCGTTCTAAACTGTATTATTCTGTCACTGTAAATACATCTCTCCACTGTGTCCAGGGAGAGCTGCATTCATCCATCCGTCCACTCGCTGTATTAAAGAGCAATGGTGTTGCTCTGGACATCAATGTACTCTCCTGTCTTGTTTAAAGAATCAGTTGCAGTTCATTGTTGTCTTGTCTCACTCTCCCAGGCTAAAAGAAAATGCCAAGCAGGACTCTGACAAAGTGAAGAGCCTCAGCCTCGACCTCCAGAGGAAGGAGGACGACACTTCAGACCTCCGAGAGAAGCTAGCCGACTACAAGAAGCAGATCCAGCAGGTCCAGAAGGAGGTACACAGCATTCTTTTATGTTTCTGTAGTGGGCATTTTAATACATTTACAAATAAATGTAATTAATGCTTTAGAGGGACCAGCTTCTGTGACTGAAATAGATCCAGTGTGTAAAGATAGGATAGCGAAGACAAGAGCCTCTACGGAGGACTCGCACATATTCGGCATTAACATACTTATTTGTCAGATTCAACTTTTCTCTGTTTTTAAAGGTGTCCTATTGTAACATTTCCATCCACGTTTGAAAACAGTGATCAAGAAAAATGTAATTAAGGGAAACGTGAAAACAAACACTGGCTAGCTGGATTCTAATTGGACGCTGATATGAACAGTTTATAATAACGGTTTGTTTTTGTCTGAAGATCTCTGCCATGAGAGAAGAGGAAAAGCTTTTGAGGCAGAAGCTGTCTGACACGGAGAAAGCCAAGAAGCAGCTTCAGTCCGATGTGGCCAACAGAGACAGAACCATTCAGCAACTCAAAGTGGTAAAATAATCTGTCCCGTTTCTGTTTACCAGACCAAATCTCTGGAGGCTTTAACTCTATATATCCTCCATACTGGTGTATTGATGGTCCATCTTCATGTTCACCTCGTTTCTCCTTCTCCTTCCCTCCTCTAGGAACAATCATCTGACACCAACCAGAAGGCCTGTAAAGGTAAACGATGTGTGTCTTTGTATTGGCTTCACAAGAGGAAAAACATTCCGTCATGTTTGTGGAAAGTGATCTGCCGTTTAAATCACATTACATTACAGTCAGACGCTTTTATCCAAAGCGACTTACAATTCAGATTCTATCACATTTCTACACCGTAGTGTCTTGCTCAAGGACACATCGACATGCGACTAGCGGAGCCGGGGGATCGAACCGCCGATCCTCTGATTGAAGGCCCTGCTCTCCACTTATCCACAGTCGCCCTTCACTGTGGCCACTCTTATAAAGGGCTGCAAAAGATGATTATTGTCAATATTGATCTATCTGTTATTTTATGTTAAAAGACAGTAAAAAATCCCCCAAATTTCCCAGAGCTGAAGATGACATCTTTAAGTATGGCTGTCCTGTGCCCAAAGTGAATCTCCCTGTTGTAAGGTCCTACAACTCTGAACTTGCTCTCTGGCTGAACTTTGACCTGTTTGTGGAAGAGTACCTCGGGGATCAACATATTACAGTATATCGCTCTGGCCTGGTGTTGGTTGATTATGGCGTTCTGCGTGTAAACCTGTGTGTGTGTGTGTGTGTGTGTTTCTGTTGCTTTGTAGACCTTGAAGCCAAGGAGCTTGTGATGGAGGACATGCGTTTAGCTCTGACGGAGCAGGAGGAGACGCAGGACCAGATGGAGCAGGTCTTGGAGGAGAAACTTAACCTCATTCAGGAACTCTCTAGCGGTAAGGATTTGAAAAAAATCAAAGAAAGAACATGAAAAGAAAACAGACATAGTGAAAAGAATGTGTATTTTATTGTTTTGTACGGGGTTTGGCCCACGGGGCGCTTCGTCTAATCTTCTTATGCTTGAAAGCTGCAGAGAAACCAGAATGTTCATGAACGACATTAAATGAAACTGACTGGACACTGAAACTGGAGTAAATTTGTATTTCACAGTAATAACACATTTAAATTGGAAACCAAAGTCAGTTCAGTGTCTGTGTTAAGTCACTATGAGTTCAGAAACAGAGGATGCAGAGTGTGAAGTATAGCACGCATGAGAGCAGAAGCAATACAAAAAAAAGAAAAGAAGCTTCATGTGGTCACAGGCTCATGAAACCAGATCAACTGCCATAAGTATTGGTGGACTCTCCTCCACCACACAGGTTTATTGGTTCTAATTTGGAGGCTGGACTACTTTAAGGATTAAGTATAGAAATGGAAGTCATAGAAGTCCGTCACTAGACAAAGATAATAACTCCTACTTGTTTATTCTAAACAGGTGTGAAAAAACGTTATATTTGGAAGTTATGTAAATTAATAATAAAAGTACTTAGTTTCTTTGAATGCTATGCAAATATTAATGTTGTGTCGTGTCTCGCTCTCTGGTTTGAACCATTGCAGAGGTGGATAAATTGAAGGGGATGCTGTTGCAGCAGGACCGACGTGGAAACAACACTCGCCTTCACGTGGACAGCCAATCAGATGACCTCAAACTGGCCAAACAAGAATCCGCTCAGGCTCAGGAAAGCTTGAAGGTAATGAAGGGAAGTTCTTTTCAAATGTGGATTTAGATGGTGGGACCAGAAATGTGTGCTCTCGAGTGACGTAAACATTTAAAAGGTTCACATTCCAATAGGAATATTGGTTATTATAGATAATTAGTTAATCCTTGTTAACAATTTGATAGATGAAGAATATTTAAGAGATTCTCCAAAAAGTTGGCAAAACAGTATTTATACATCCCTCTTTTACATTTATACCTCGCAGAACTTAAATCAGACCAGATCTTCCAACAACAACAAAACAACACTTTGTTATAACAAGGAATTACAGTAAACGGACAACTCACCCTGATCACATGTATGTGCTGAGGTCCTTTATAAGAACTAGGAAGGTCCGATCAGGGTAGCTCATCTTGATGTGGACCGTTGTTTCACCTTAAACGTGTTCCAGATACTCTTAATAAATACAAAGAATAACCACTTTGTGTACAGCTGTGTGCAGAGAAACACCAGGCCGAGCGCAAAAAGTGGCTGGAGGAGAAGCTGTCCCTGATTGGCCAAGCTAAAGAGGCGGAGGCCAAGAGGAACCAGGAAATGAGGAAGTTTGCCGAAGACAGAGAGCGCCACACTCGACAGCAGAGCCAGTTGGTAGGAAAAGGATGATTTATGATATGAAACGCTAGCTGTAACACGTAGACAGATCTCTTCACTCACACACATACTGTACATAACCAGTATTGTGTTGTCTTCCCCCCCCCACATATTTTACATGTACATTTCCCTCTTTGTCAGGAGTCCTTATCGTCCCAGCTGGCTGAGAAGGAGCAGATCATGGAGAAGTGGAGGAAGGAGAGAGACACTCTGGTGGCAGCTTTGGAGGTCCAGCTACTGAAGCTTCTCTCCAGCCAAGCAGAGAAAGACAAACTCATCCAACAGCTCCACCAAAATGCCACACAGCCCCCACAAGAGGTCAGTGTAACATAAAGATAATAACACATGCTACAGGGACCACGCGCTGAAGATGTAAACTGTCAGAACATCTAATAATGCCGCTTCAGTTAGAGGGACATAGAGATGAGGGATATTAGTGCATCACAGCTCTTATTCAGATAGCATCCCTCTTGTGTATAAAGTCCTGAGGATTTGAATGGTTAAATCGACCTTCAGTAAAAGATAGTAGCTATTCTCCTGTATATGAGACATCCCAGTAGTCTGTTTCACCTCTGTACACACTCCAATCAATAATGTCAGAGCAATTTGTTCCCATCTGTCAAGACAAAACACCTGCTGTGAGATCATTGATTGGTTTTTAGAGAGGTGAAACTTCACTGAAAGTTTGAGCCACATCAACCGTGTTCTGCCCCGTTTCATTCCGCCTTGACTTACCCTTCAGATGGGATTTACTCAGAGAGCAGACCCGACTCTGGGAAAGAGATTGGAAAACATCTCTCAGCCAGCAACTTTACCGAAAGGAAGGAAAGGGCAGCTTTGGAACCCAGTTCGTAACATAATTCCTCTAACGAAGATAAATAATAACCCTCTCTGCTAATTGGTTCCTGTAAGTTTACTTGGCGGAAGAGATTCTTCCAGTTTTGTCACACTTTTGAGTAGCCTGTTAAGCTTTCTTAACACTGGTAGTTCCTTCCTTCCTTCCTTCCCTCTCTGGTGAATTGCAGGTGGTTTTGTAGCATTGTGAACTTGGAGCCGTATCTCTGTTCCACACACATGACATTTCAGCGTCTGGCACTTTGCTCCCTCACATTCTGTCCTCGCTGAGCTTTTATTTGACTTTTCACTGTGAACCAGACAGCTTCCCCAGGATAACCACGGAACAGGCAGTGTGAAGGGCAGGCTGTAACCATTCACCAACTTAAATTGATGCTCGCCTCCATGTCTCGTATAGCTGTATTGATTTGAAAATGTAGTTGAGAAATTGCAGCAAATTTTATGCAAGGCGCCTTTGTATCCAAAAAACCACAAATGATTTGAAGTGAATCGATACATGCCTCAGTGAAACATCCAAACTGCAGTGCTAATCATACACGGGTATGAATGAAAAGCATGAATTCATTTTTTTGTTATCAATAAATAACATTTGAACTTGTAGGATTCTGTCATGGCCTTAAAAATCTAATCTAAATTTGAAGGAGATTTTAGACATAACTGCGTTGCGTTGGCTGCTTAAAATGTGAATTCTAAAGAGAAATGTTTCTTTTATTTCTGCTCCTCATTTATGTAAATGTGGGACTTGTACATACCTTTTTAATATCATGCAGTCCAATGCAGAAACACCAGTAACTATAAAGACAAAGTGTTGACTTCAGTATTCTTTGAGTCCCTAATCGCGTATTGTCTTTATCATAAGATGACACTGTGAATGAATCTTAACTACGTCCGTAATCCTCTTCTTTGCTTGTGGAACATATTGCTGCGACTATCTGCTTCCATCTGGTCCTATCCTGTGCAGCATGTTGTGCTCGGCCCAAAGTTAGCTCAGCACCATTTCAGTTCTGAGGTCAGAGTTCTCCGCCTGGTTGTTTGTGTCCTCCCTTGTTTCCAGCTGGAGTCCATCTTAAGGCTGCTTCAGGATTGTGCCACTGGTCCATTCTCTGGACCGGTCCGAGCTACTGGAGCTCAATTTTGTACCGTTGAGGCAAACTGTTTACGCTACTATTAGTGTTGAGACATAAATAAACTGAACTTTTTTTGTCAAAAAATAGGTTTATAATCAGCAAAGTTTAATTACTGAAAAAATAACGTTTTGGACTTAATATTGAAATTTTAGTAAGTTATTAAATTGGTGTGTTAATGTAAAGTTATAGTACTTATGGCATCAAAAATTACCATTGAGTTCATTTAAATGATAAGCTCCATAAAATGGAATTGACTGCATGACTTGTTAGATTCGTGCCGCTGTCTTATCCCAGCATCACATAACATTACTGCTCAGACACTTTTGGAAACCGTTTGAAGTTTCATGAGCTTTCATAAAGCAGAGTTGTCACTTTGTTCTTACATTTAAAGACGTTTCTTGTTTTATTCTCTTTCATGCTAGCTATACGTCGCTCTGTGCCAACACAGCTCCAGGATCTTTCTGTCAACACTCGTGCATTTCATGTTTTTAGGGAGAGAAGAGAGTTCGGAGCCGGAGTCGTGGTGCATTAGAAGCAGTTCCGTCATTTGTTTCACACGCAGCTCAGTCTTGCCAGAGTGTTCCACAGACTGCGTGGTCTTGTGGATATTGGTCAGGCCTATTAAGGTTTCCATGGTTCCGTGCTCGCTACAAATGTTCAGTTGCCTTATTTTTGGTTTTCCCTGAATATGAACTGTCTGAACTCGTGAATGGCAACCTCATCTTTGTGTAGGAAAGCAATATATTATTTTGTTTGTGTACACTATGATTAGAAAGTGTGAAGTAGTAACTTGTCCTTAAGGTCATATTTGGTGAAAAAGTTGTAAAATCAAATGATATTTTTTGCATACATATTTTAAATCTGCAATTGTTTTAATACTGTTGACATTTTTAGATGAAAATGACTTTTAGTTTAGTGGATTCTAACTGATATTTAAGTTATGTAGTGTCTAGTCCAAAAGAATCCTTTGAAATGACTCATTATTGTTTCCATCATAGCTGTTTTAATCTATCGCATTAATTGTTGAAAGCTCTGGATAACATGTTGGTTGAAAAGCATAACATTAGAGGGCTGTGAACAGAAAACATCCTCAGTGTCCGTGAACTTCCTGTTACAGGGTGGTGGTGGTGGTGGTGGTGGTGGTGATGCCGTCTGTGTGGCAGAGCTGCAGGCTGCTCTGTCTGAGAGGGAGGCAGACATCTCACGGCTGAAGGAACAGCTCAAGGCCTTAAATGCCGAACAGGAGGATGCAGTCACACAGGTCAGTCTTACAGGAATACGATTTTTTTTACATCATTTAAGCACCCGGGCTTGCTTGGAAGGTGGTCCTCTTGAAGCTATGCCTCTTACTGTGTTTTCAGGGTGGATCAAAAATGTTGCAAGTTTAAAGGAGTCCGAAGAGAGAGATATCCAATTCTAGCATATCAGAATGATCTTGCATTTCATTTTTTTTACATGAAGCACAACTACGATTATATAGGAATCTATCAAAACTGAGCAAGCTTCTCAAACCACTCCGGCATCATCATGGTTATTCATGGTACAACAAGGATTCGTCGTCTTTCACTGTGTGTTGAAATTGCTAGTATTAAACTTGTTTGACAGATCTGTACGTGAGAGACCTTCAGCTCCACAAACAGAGGAGGCACTTTAAGATACATCGGATTGTGTTCTATGTTTTTATATAGCTTTGTCACCTGGCATAGAGATGTAGGTAACAGAGCATTCATTAATGCATTGAATGATTTAACACGGTTTGGATGTTATTCTTGTAATCATGATTCATGTGATTTTCGATTTCTTATTCTGCCTGTGACAGATTAAAAGCAATGTGAGCCCTGCGACGTTGGAAGGAAAACCGCAGTGTGAAACCATTAACAGGAAATCAGGAGGAAGGAGGGATGCCAGAGCGTCTGTCAGCAGTCAGGTACGCCCATGAGATGAGATGAATATGGAAAAGATGTGACTGTGGTCTACTTTAATTTGGGGTTTGCTGACACTGGTGGAACACACGTTTTTCGATAAGAGATTTTCCTTTTTTTTACATTACAAATTAGTGGTGCAACAGATCATAAAAGTTACAGATCAGATCAGCACAAGAGAAAAAAGGCAGCAAATATAACGTTCATGCTGCCATCGTTGCAGCTCCAAAAAACCCCAAACATCCTATTTAAAGTCATGCTTCAGATTGTTGACATAAGGTTGTCTGAGGAAGTTACTGCTCACATTTTATTTATTTTTTGTATGAATCAGTTTTGTTATTTTACATTTACAAGACACACAGGTACCTGTGGCACCTCGACACCTTGTCGTAGCACACAGACAATCCTGTATTCTCAGACCTAGACGCATCTTTTCTCTTGAGTGACCAGGAAATTGCCTTTTAATCTAAAATCACGTGTGGTCCCACAGAGCTCAGCTGGCTGTCCGTCAGTGCTCGACTCCTCTGAGATTTCCACAGAGAACGGCAGGATGAGCCGCTTCCCCCGGCCGGAACTGGAGATCTCCTTCAGCCCTCTGCGGCCAAACCGCATGGCTTTACGACGCCATGGAGAGGAGAACGCCGTCACCGTCAAAATCACGCGCTCGGCACGCAAGAGGAAGAGCGGAGAGATGGAGAAGGTGAGAGCCAATCAAACAAAAGCAGCTTGTCCACACGTTCACTAGGTGTTTACACCTTTTTTCATATCCAAAGTTAGAGGTAATTGAAAATGATTAATTAGCAATTTCGAAATCGATTGAACATTCTCATGTCTTTTGCCCTTCGTGGATACATTTCCCACTATCTGTGTCCAACTACAAAAGATGGTGCACGCGAAATCATCCTACTGTAAGATCCTGCATTTGTACACAATGTAACCCTCTAGGTTTCCTAAAAATACATCCTCCCTAGATAACTAGAAAACAACTGCACAACATGAGACTCAGAGATGGGCTTTTTCACTTATTTTCAGAGATGGTAGTTCATTTTTCACACGTTCTGTGGAGAAAATGTCGCTGTGAAACCTTTCCCTCTGCTACTATCAATCCAGCACCGGCAGTGCACGATTTTCTCAACAGTCACTTTTGAGAATGCAACCAGCAGTTGTAATGGGTGGTGGTGCTGTTACACCAGGACATGGCAAACTCAAAATGTTTCCCATCAAAACATACACAAATACTCTGGTATGTGAAATGAAAGTATAGAATGGCGTTGTCATTGTGTGCAAACTCTGTGATTGCAAAGTCTTGGTTTTGAATCTGGCAAGAGACCTGAAAAACCTTCAGTTTGTATCCTGGTAGGAAATGTGTGACTAGTGCAAGGTCAACAAGTCAGTCCCACCTGTGCCATCTGGAAATGCAGTAACATCCCGTGAACTGGTCGATACTACGGATGTTCTGTAAGACCAATTGTAAGTCACACATTGTATTAAACTGATCCCAGATCAGAGCAAAGTGTCTCCGTGGAAAGGAGCAGACTGTGAGACAGACTGTAGAAATGTAGTTTCCAGGACACCGCCTCACTACAATTTGATTTAATGCGGCGGAGTAGCTGCACTTATGTTCATTTGTTTGTTCCTACTAATGCAACGGAGGTAGGCTTTGTTGTATTTGGCCTCCAAAGGCATGTGACACACGATGTATTTACATATACAAGACACTACATATTAATATAAATAAGGTCCATTTTTTTCAAATGTATAGAAAACCATTGCACGTCATTTTCATGATACATTTTTCAGAACTTTAATGTCCACCACACAACTTGTAAATGCATATACAGTATGATTATAAGTTAGTAGAGAAAATAATTAAAGACAAATTTAGCAGCCATTCAATTTGTGAATATTTGTACAACAGGATATTTTCTGATGGTAATATAGTTCTAGTTGTGTTGAATTATTTCATGAGGAATTAACACTCTGAGTGATAATACATTTATAGTATCTGTCAACCTCAATAAGTGTGGAAAGAATTAAGAATTAAAGCTCTCAAACGTCTAAATAAGAAAATATGTTTTATATGATTCAAGGCCATATGTTTGCTTCATATGCACGTGTTCTTAGTTTTGAAAGAATATCGTTGGGGGAAAAAATATTTTAGTGCTAACATTGCACCACAAGATACAAAGCATACAGTGAAGTTAGTTAAAACACTCTCATGCATGTACCACGAGGGAAAACAATCTCATTAATCATGAATACCAATTACAAGCATACACACACTCCCACTCACTCCCACTCACTCCCCCTAGAGGACATTAAACACGGTCGGTACAGTACTCCTGTCACAGCACTGTTCCTCTGTCACTGTCTGCAAAGGTTAATGCTGGTTGCAGCTTTTATAACTTCGGTTTCACAAATCACTCACTATTTAACTTTGTCTCTCTTTGGCCAGCATCTTGAACGCCTACATGTCTGCATTCGGAAAAATAGATTTTGCAAAGGCAAATTTTAAACTATAATTTCTACTAATAGTTTCTTTTTGTTCATTATATTTATTTAGAAAGTTAAATTTCCAAATATGAAAAACAAGCCATCTCTGAGCAAAAGGCAGATCAGTTCTATAAAGCAGTCGATGTTTTCCTGCTGCTCTTTAGTTTCGTCCTCTAGATTGCGGATGTTGTATTTCACTCAAAGGTTTCATATACAACACATAGTAAGAACCTGTAATATTAGATATCATCATTAATGTAAGTTCCGTGTTGGCTGCTTGTTGCTCATCTCGTAAACACTAAATCTGCTTTATTTCCACATAATCCCGAGTGGCGTTGTGCTTGAGACGCGCTGATTGTTCTTAAGCATGAAAACACCGTATGTTGATTATTCATACCGGCTCAGTGTTGTAAGTTTACTACTGATAACGTTAATTTGATAAAAACTGCAATACAAGTCATCAAGCCAATTTCATGCATGGCAAAGCAGCATGATGAAATGATAATATAAAGATAATATTAAAAGGACGAATAAAGGAGACTGTGCTATTCTTGATAATCGTGGTTGTGATGAGTGTAGCAGCTTTTAAGTGATCGCTTGATAAATGTTGCAATCTTCAGGCCATATTCATTTCATATGGTGTAAATGTTTAACCTGCAAACAGGTTATTGTTTTTCATATTTTATTCTTCTGTTAAACAGCATCTTAAGGATATTTTCTCTCAGTAGCAATTGCTTCCTTGTATGAGCCAACTAAATATACTATGATGTTCATTTTTGTCAGGGTTGAATATTTGTTTATTGACTTCCAGCCAGTTCATATGTTAATGGGTTTTGCTGTTATCCTTTCATACATTTTTTTTATTGTATTCCAGAATTTTTAGCTCCTCACGAGACTTTGAGCAAAGAGACTTGTTAGTATCCCTCCAATGTAAGAAGGCTCTTTGACTCAGGCTCCTTGTACTTTGCTGGTATGACGACATTTAGTCTTTTGATACCAGCAGTGGGAGTGTTTGTACAACGATGAAAGTAATTCCACTGATGACTGCGGTTCTGTTGACTGACCTGGGTTCAAGAGGGAGAACTGGAACAGGAACAGAGGGGAGGGATGTGAAATGAGAAGCCCACTAAAAGATGTAGATGTTCTTGTTGGGGAGGAGTTCTACAGCACAGCCAAAGTGATGTGAAGTCAGATTTTACTCTGGGGACCTGGGGCACTTCAGTCAACATTCATGAACATGAACACATCTCTTTTTAAAAGAGCAGTAAGGACCGAGATGAGAAGATGGGAGACCCAGACACATCCTCTGTGGGTATAAAGATATTTAGGTTGTCCATAACTGCAAGACAATGAAATAGAAATCCTTAGACTTAAAATTAGGATTGCCAAAATCATTTGAGCTGCATAGAAATGTTATTCTTTTTGTACACTTTCTACTCTAACCTATAGCTCTACTCATGCTGCTGCAATGACCCAGTTTCCACTTGGAAAGCAATGGAGCCTTCCTCCTCTGAACACATCAGAAGAAACGACATGGGGGGGGTTTGAAGTGTCAAGAGCCCAAGGGTCATAGGAGTGTCAACACATCAATGACCCTGTCAGCCTTCATACAATAGCAGGCCAATAACAGAGGCTGAAGTAACGCTTATTCCCAGCAACAGAAAAAGGGAGACGATACGGTGTCGAGAAAGTGAGCTTTAAACCGGGGGAGAAATGGCCCAAAATACATTGAGGGAAAGAGTGGAGGCAGCACAGAAAGAATACATTTGGAGAGATTAAGGATCTCTTTTCTCCCTCTAACCCTTAAGGGGTTAGAGAAAATGCCAGCAAGGGAGGTGAAGTGACATGAAATAAGACTGGGAAGAAGGACAGATGGACAAAGACACTTGAGGGAGTACAAGAGGGAAGAAGAGGGGAGGAGGAAAAGAGAAGAAAACAGGGTGGAGAGAGGAGAGGCTGGAGATGAAAGTGGCAGGCGTGGTGGTGGGTTTTTTGGGGGGGGGGGGTAGATGAAACAATAAAAAAGCAATGTGGGAGAGAAAAATGAGAGCAGAAGAAGCTGACACAGCGGGGACGGTAGCTGCTGAGAGTTTAGATCTGAGCCGAGTGTAACTGCACAGCCTATATGTACACTTCTCCTTCCTGTTCTCGCTGTATCACACAGTCACATCGTGAAATGATGTGTGTACTTATTGTACCGCCGGAGACCCAGCAACTTGTCTTATTGTCAGTTGGCAATATTGCCCATGAGTATTAACTCTGAAGCCACATAGTGCAATGTGTTTAAGTTACCTTCATGATAAGAGAGAGAAAAAACATACAATGTACAAATCAACTTTTAATATACTCAAGAGCCACACCAACAACGATGATAGGATCATAACTCGTCGCTCACTCACATATTTGTTCACTCTTTAAAGACTTTGCCTATAGTACAAGTCTGCAGATATGTCGTATGCTTGTATTATTACATGTATATGCTCAAAGCCACAGTGTATAAAGCCACACCGTCTACGCTCACTCACATCTATTGTTCCCATTCACAGCATGTAGTTGATCACAGCCAGCTCCCACTGTCCCTCTCCCACTCCAGTTGCACAGCCTGTAATAGAGGCGATCTAGTTCCATCACAAAGCTCCTATCAACCGCGTCAGTTGGTATCACGTAGGCTCACGTAGCCAGGTAAGATAACGGATCTATGAATGAAATAGTTTTGTTTTTACCTGTAAAATGAGAGCATGACTTTAGGTTTTTTTGTTACTAAATGATATTTAGCTGTATCTTGTATTGGAAAAGAACATTCACAACATTTGCATGTAGCATGAGGATATTTTTAAAGCCCCGTTAAGTGATATTTTTGATAATAGGATCAAATCAAGGGCCTTAGTGTAATGTGAAAGGGTCATTCATACTGCAGAAACCTAGATGAATAAGATGTGTAAAAACAAAAGGGGTATGCTAGTCACCTAGCACCAAACAGCAGGTAGAGGAACATGTTTGATTAGCTGGTAACGCTCGAGGAACATCTAGCAGCTACAGTACATAGTCAGACATTGTTTCTCTGGAGTTGGAGGAGACCAAACCAGAGCTTTAGGTTGTTCATATTTTACACAGACATGACTCTAAAGGAATGATAATGTGACTTTCTGGCTGCTGAATGTGGAAATAGTCAATTGTTAGCAGGTGAACACATACAGCTTGATCGGGCAATGGTGTACCAGGGCTGTGTGTCTGCATTTGTCCTTCGGCCCTCTAACTTAAGGCAACTGTGAAAGAGAATCTGCTTAATACTACTCCTGTAATATTGAGTTGATGTTGTTGTTGTTGGAAGATCCTGAGTTTCCTGAAATATGGATCTTCCCCTGAATGTAAAAAGTACCAAAAGGATATGGATTGAAACCACAATAACTACATATTTTCATTTGCTTCTTTGGATACTGAGAATTGGTACAGCGGGTATCGTATGTTTATTATATTAAGCTACTCAAAGCCAATGTTATTCCAAGGTAAGAGACAATGCAGTATGTGGGCCAGAAGACATTTTAGATCAATCTCTCCCTCTCTGTGGGTTTATCAGCCAGCAGGATCTTGGCCTATCCTTGATCCAGCCCAGAGTCAGCAGGAACACGGGCACAGAGCAGGTTCCCCGTTGATTAATGGCACACTTAATGGAGCCTCACACAGGTCAGGGAGAGAGTGGGAGTCTGAGAACGCAGACAAACGGTGAAGTCCTCTGCGCTATTCACAGGCATTGCAGATCTGCAATTTCTCCCGTCAGTCAACTATAAACAACAACCCATCCGTCTCGTTCAGTTTGGCTCTTCATTAATTGGATGGATTGGCTGAGTGTGTGCTGCGGGAGTTTCTGATTGGCTGTAGTTGTGATGCATCAACGCAAATCTTTCAGGGAAGTCTTCTCATCTGAGATCCTACTGATGATGACTGTGCTTCTATAGTAATAAAGTGAATTTGTGGGAGAGCTTCAACCTTAAGCAGGTTACTGTGAAGATGAATTGGGGAAATGTACAACTGAAGTACCTGGATTCCACCGTGTCCCTTCACTCTGTCCACTTCCACTTAATCAGTAGAGGAGGTTAAAGGGTCACGGTTAAGTGTGTTCTCAGTAAAGTTGGGAATACAAAGGAACGACCGCTGCTGCCTCGCAATCTCCAGCAAAAAATGTGTAAAACACACAGTGTATACGAGTGATCTGCATCTTCAAACACACAGAAGCCTATTGGTTTTGAACATTAAATACGCATGCAGCAGGGAGTAGTGGGACACTTTGCGGTCCAACAGAGCTTGATAAAGAGACTCCGCATCCCACGGTGGCATCAGTGGCACTTTATATCCGATCCCATCAGGACCTGGACTATATAAACTACTCTATAATTGAATGATTCCTTCCAAAATGACATGAAACATTAAACCGTGTCGGTGCTTCCATCTCGTTGGTGTCGGAATAGGGCATGACGGAAATCGAACTGAAAAGATACACGAGTTGTTACTTATGTATATATTATTGTGTACCACTTCTCTTCACAAGTTTAGTGCTTTGCAAAGAGTGAACAAACTATTATGCTCCTTCCTGTCTATCAGAGGATTATCTACAATAGCTCTTATCTGAAGAACACTTTTGGGCAATTTACATGCTGCGTTTTTTTTGCGCCCTCAAATCCATTGTTGTCGAAGTAGACTTTTACAGAAGGCTCGCACAAAAGTGAGAGGTTTTTCAGGGTGAAACAGCTGCAGCCTAAAATAGTTTGTCTTTGAGAGCGCTGCAGCACGCATCGCATGTCATGTGGCGAGGTAGAACCAGTGACAGCCGGCAGAATTATTTTCTTCTGTTCATACGTTAAATATGTGGAGGAGAAATGAATAATTAGAGTGCAGAGGCTTCCCAGAGCTTTTCGATCTGTCCCACTGTTTTACTTGCGTCATCTTTTCCATCCAAGTATGTCACAACATCCGGTTGAAAGGTCAGCTAATTTGACACAGACGCATCCAGTACTGTTCTAGAAGTCTATTTATCCTCGCTTTGAGCACAGAGGAGCTCGGATTACACAAAGAGGAAGTAGAACTGTAGTCCTCGCTGAGGAGGATGCTAATAATCCATTTCATTTTTAATTAACAAATAGTTGTTTGCTGCTAAATTAATGCTCCAAATTTCAAGTTTTAACACCTCTAAGATTCATGTAGTCTGTTGTTTTTAAGTTATTCTAGTTTTTTTAAAGTATTCTAATTTTGTTGTCTTGTTTTTTGAAGTATATTGTCAAAATCAATAAGTCTTAGTGCCTTAGAGTCTGCATGTGTGACTGTTCTAGTTCTACTGTTATCATACATGGGCATACATACTGGGTTTGTGTTAGACTGCTGGTTAGCAGTACAAATAGCAACAACATTAACGCTTCTCACTATGTGAGCACAGTTTAACCAGATACTCACCTTGATAGCCAAAAACATGTTCCAAAAATTCTTTGTTTCAGTTTTCCTGTTGTGTTTTCAGTAAATGGTTTTGCAAATTAGTATTTTAATGCACTGCTTTGATTTTAACCCAAGTTTTCTTTCCTGAAGTGTCACATGTTCAGGAGGAGTAAACGACGAACGAAAACTGAGGTACTTTACAAAACAGCATCATGTTCTCATTCCTCCGTACTCATAATCAGTCAATCATTCCTCATCAGTCATCATATTCTTCATCGTCTTTTACCGGGTCAGGAAATGTGCCGCCTAATTGCTTACTCGTCATGGATATGTTACATCATTTGGTAAAGAAATGTATACAGCAACTTCCTTTTTATAGCGGCAGCAAAAGTGTAAACGCTGAGCGAGTGCTTCTGACCAGAAGGCTGCTGGCCTGAACTCCATCCAACCGAGTACTGAGGGAACCGTTGCTCCAGAGACACAGAGTTGCGGTCCCTTAACGGTGTTTTTCACCTCCAGATTGGTCGTTGGATTCTTGCCAACAGTAGATTCAGGCTTGAATAACAGTGAGGACGTGATTCAGAAAACGGCAATTAGTCATCCAACGTCCCCTGCATCAGAAATGATTTAAAAACAGATGGCATAACTGTCTTGCTCTCTCTCCTGAGTTTTAAAGTAGAGAGAGAGAGAGAGAGAGCGGCTACATTTACTTGGACATAATCTTATTACAGCCAATATCCAGAGTAAGGCATCGCACCAATGAGGATGTTTACATGGCTTGCTTGTTGGAGTGTTCCGTTAATTTACCCGTTTCCATGCTACGAGCAAAGTGACTAATGCCTCAAGACGCCGCTGTCAAATTATTCTGCAATGTCACAGATGCCCTCCGGTATTCTCCTTCAAAAACAAATTTCTCCCATGATGCTAATCTGGTATAACCTTGTGCTACACTATAAGGCCCGCTGTCCAATCTTATTTTTCTCCTATAAGGGGGGGGTCATTTTCGGTAGACGGTGGCAGAACTTTCTAAGCATTTGTTCAGCAGCTAAATTGCTGTGTGTTGAAAAATGTGTTTAAAAACTGATAGTTCATAGTTGAGTAAAGTGTTTACAGGTTCAAATTCCATTCATGCAACTCTGTTAGAAGTATTCTACACATCTTACTCTGATCATGCTCATTGTAACTATGAGGTTAATCACATTATACATGTGCTGCACCGTGCTTGTATTTCTGCCTTGATCACATGATCATTTGATTGTTGGCGTGCATGATAATGTAGCCACAAAGAGCAGCACTCAGGTCTGCTTTGTACTGTTGGAGCCACTGACTCTTGGTGTTTTGGGCGGAGTGCAAATCTAGCTGTTGCCTGTTCGTCCCTCCTACTGGGAGGTCAGAGTTGAGCTTGAGCCACAGGGCAGCGCTCCTGGAAGTCTTTGGGATTCAGTTCCTTGTTCGAGGACCCTTGAGCAGGTAACTCGGGGTCAAATCATACAATTATTATTACAAGGGTGGCTTGTATGACCACAGGCTCCCAGCTGAGTGTGGAGCTGCTAATGGAATCATTTAGTCCGGTACGACTGTGTTTCCCCGGGGGAGCCATGTAAATGTGCCAGATTTAGCCATGCAGGCTAATTTTCATCTGCCTTCTTTGGTTAGTGTTCAGTGCTTACTTTTTCCAAAGTTAAGACCCTGTATACCCGTCATGTTTTTTCTTAAATCAAGATTCATGTAATCTGTTTCTCCTATTCAATATTAACTATAATTTCATAACTAGGATTACTTTTTAAATACATGTCACATGAGCACATACAATACATGTCACATGAGCACATCTGTCTGCTTTTATACATTTTTTACAAGTAGATGCTTCCAATCTTGTCTTTTTTTTTTTCTGAAGTAATTACATTGTCAAACTCAATGTAACAATGTTAATTTAATGAATTGGTCCCTCTTAAATGGAGTGCTCTGATTTCATCCGTGTAACCGCCGGGTGTCGGGTTTCATGGTAAAGTAGGTTCCCATCTGATGGGTTTGACATCTGTAGGCAGTGACCCAGCAGCCGTTTAGACTCCTGCACCGTTTCTCTCTGAGATAATGGACTGTTGGCAGGCTGGAACATGTGAACACACACAAGCAGCTTTTACTCTTTGCACACAATCCTTTTCTCTCTCAATTCAATTCAATTCAATTTGCTTTATTGGCATGAAAGTTTAGAAACGGTATTGCCAAAGCATCAAAATAATTAAACATACAATCATATTAATACACAATCATCTCTCTCTTTTCTCTCTCTCTCTCCCCCTCTCTCTCTCCCCCTCTCTTTTCTCCCCCTCTCTCTCCCCATCTCTTTTCTCTCCCTCTCTCTCTCTCTCCCTCTTTCTCTTTTCTCTCTCTCTCCCCCTCTCTTTTCTCTCCCTCTCTCTCTCCCCCCCTCTCTCTCTCCCCCCCCTCTCTCCCTCTTTCTCTCTTTTCTCTCTCTCTCTTTTCTCTCTCTCTTTCTCTCTCTCTCCCCCTCTCTTTTCTCCCCCTCTCTCTCCCTCTTTCTCTCTTTTCTCTCTCTCTCCCCCTCTCTTTTCTCTCCCTCTCTCTCTCTCTCTCTCCCTCTCTCTCCCTCTTTCTCTCTTTTCTCTCTCTCTCTCCCCCTCTCTTTTCTCTCCCTCTCTCTTTTCTCTCTTCTTTCTCTCTCTCCCCCTCTCTTTTCTCCCCCTCTCTCTCTCCCCCTCTCTTTTATCTTTCTCTCTTTTCTCTCTCTCTCTCTCTCTCCCCCTCTCTTTTCTCTCTCTCTCTCTCTCTCCCTCTCGTTTCTCTCTCTCCCTCTCTCTTTCTCTATCTCTTCCCCTCTCCCCCCTCTCTCTCTCTCCCCCTCTCTGTCCTTTAACCTCTGTCAGTCATCTCTCCCAGCCTCCATGTCTGTCTGTTGAGCAGATCATTTCGTAATGATTTATTGACGATGTTGCGTCTCTTCTTTAGAGGAGACATCGCTGCCGTCCCAGAAAATCTTTATCTGAATTTTTCTCTTTTATGATTTTGATGTTGTATGGCCCTGTCAACAGAAATGCTGTGCACCGTGGAGTCGACCTACCAGACACACTGATATATAACTCTATCTGTTCTCTTCTTGCAGTACAGCATGCAGTCTTTTTAATTCTCACCGCCTGTAGTCTAGTCCTCCAAAACCCCAGTGTATTTAGATGACTCAGCCATCAGTTATTCCATTATGGTGATTGTATCTGTCTTCTGCTCTTAGTCATTTCAAGTTCTTCGTAAAGAATTACATCTATATATGGAGGACTTTTACCTTGTCAGCACGTTGGGCAATAAGTGTATTTGGCTGGCGTGTTCTTTGACATCTTTGCAACTCCTTTTAACCTAATATATTGGCATATATTAAGCTTATTGCAAATGCATATGCATTGTGTATGTGTCTGCCAACAAGTAACAAGAAATTGCAGTGCAGACATCTCGATGATGTAATGGATATCGTGATGCTTTAGTGCTGCTTTCATTGGAACATTGGCTGGATCATTTTTTAAAAACTAGTGACTAGTGAGCCTAAAATGTTATTGCTATGACTACACAAAGTATATATGTGTGTGTGTGTGTGTGTATATATATATATATATATATACATATATATTTTAACAAACTATTATATTTGTTCAACACTACATAATTGGAGTCAAAATCTAGCAAGAAACCATATACTTGCAGCACAGCTCGGCCTCTCACTATCTCGTCTGCATCTTACTGTGTCCGGAGTCTTGATTCACACTATCTCATGTCTCATTTACTTTCTCCACACGCTCCCTCTATCATCTCATCTTATTTCTCTCTCTCTCTCTCTCTCTCTCTCTCTCTCTCTCTCTCTCTCACGCAGACACACATTTCATCTTGTTTACTTTCTCCACACTCACACTCCAATTACGGTTTATCGCTATCACTTATCACTCCACTACTCATCTTTATCTTTCCACTTCTTTCTTCCACTCACACACACACACACACACTCCAGCTCCATTCTGTACTTTCTTCAGATTCATTTCATTTTGTATCTCTACCGATCTCTACTTCCGTACCTCTCTCTCTCTCCGTTCCGGTCTTCCCTCCCTCGCATTATTTTTAAAACCGTCCACTGAATCACTGATGACTTCACGTGTTTTGACCCGGTTTCTGCTCCTCAAAGTGGAGCATGTTTACGCCGTTCACCGCGCCCACTCCACCGCCCGGCCGGTTAGCCACCCTCTCAGGTCGGCCTCGTCCCCAGCGGCTAGGTGTGAGTCAGCAAATCTGTCCAGGGATGTATTGAACTGACTGCTGAGGAAAATACCAACAAATCACTGTTGTTTTTTTTATTATTAAGTGAATGTTTTATTATGATTGGATATGTTTTTGAACACTTATTTCCCTCATAAGTTCCCCTGTGGTCATGGGCCACTGCTAACTCTGCGTAAGATGTAGAGAGGAGGCCCCATTCCAAACCTTGTAACAAAAGTAGAGATTGGTAGAGATTTAAAAAAAAGAAAGTGTAGAAAGTACATAATGAAGCTGCTGTGTGAGAGGAAGAAAGTTTAAATTCAGAAAGAATAACCCAGGTCCCTCTGTCGGGAGGCTGTGCACCCCTGGGTGTGAAAACATGTGAATGTGAACCTGCGAAGTGAAGGCTTCCTGTAAAATAAATAAACGTTTCAAGGCTCCAAACTTAGGATTTTCGAATCATTCTCCATTTACTCATATGCCATCATGTCATTCAACTCATCAAGTCAGATGTTTCACCTGATAAAAAAAAATGTGATGGCAAGGTGGTTATCCTCGGTATGTCTCAACTATCATTTTAATTCATTTAACTATTTTACTTAAATGTACTTCCCCTGACAGTCAAAGACTTCGGTACAACATTGTGTTGACTGGGAACAACAGAAAACATCAGGCTGTTACTAAAAGGTTCTCTACACATTGTTGACAGTAGTGCTCGTCGCTGCCGTCAGAATGTTGTTCCAAAGTGAAAACTGATTCATTCTCTGAGACATCCACATGATATATCTGGAATCGTAGCAGTTGAGCTTGTGGCAGGTAAATCGCCCTAAATTGGGGCTTGTTTTCTCCTCTTGAAAATTATTCCAGCTCGCAAAATGGTAAAAGTGGAATTGAGCGACGCCGGCGCACAAAGTGCCTGAGCGCTTTTCTTCTGATGTCTACCTTGTTTTGATGACCATCTCGTTCAGACAGTTATGTCATCATGAAACATTTTATGATTGTTTTTTTTTTTAGCTCTTTGCCTCATTCTAACCTCTCTGAGTCATCGGTACCAGAAGATTTAGTAGGAGGCTGACGAGCAGTTCGTTTGTGTCTCTTCATTTTCTGTGTCCTTGTGAATTTCCCTCCCGTGTGTGTTGATAGGAAGAGATGGAGGCAGAGAACAGAAGGAACACACGGACCAAAATGACGCCAAAGCTAACCCCACACCAAGAGGAGGTGACAACCAGACAGTAACACACAGACACGTGCTAAACCATGCAAACCATCCTCTGATGCATCCGATACATGTACTAAGACAACTAACTCGGAGTTAAAGCCTCGATGTAGCAAAACCTACTTTTCACAAGGGACAGTTCTTCTTTAGTGTTTTCTTTTCATGATCTGTGGTTTAGTTAAACTAGACCTCCCCACCAGTCATGTTTTCAGTATGTTTGTACTGGAGGCCACACGCGGCTTGTTACACTACACATGCTAACCACAGTTTACTGTCGTCTGTCATCAGAACTCTTCTCCAGCGGCTCACCGTGACTCCCAGAGCAACCTCCGCAGCAGAAAGGAAGGAGCTCTGCAGAAGATCGGAGACTTCCTGCAGAGCTCCCCCACGCTGCTCGGCACTAAAGGTCAGTGTGTCGGTGTGAGGTCTGAACTTTGATCTGGCTGTGAGAGTACAGAGTAGCAGTTGCAGATACAGATACATATTTTTCAAGCATCAAGAGGAGTTTAAATATGACGAAGCAACAAAATTACAACCATCCATACAATTGCAGTCATCAGCTGTTGACACAAACCATTCATTCAATCAATTAATACAATAAAATTTAAGAAGATGAATTCAAAAAAGAACAATACAAACCCAGTAGAATCTTTCTTAAAAACTATTATACTAATATTATATTCTTTAATGTTTTTTTCAAAAGTGCTCAACAGAGTATTTCACACAAGACAATAAATAAATGTAAAAACAAATGTAAATATATATATTCATATATATATATATATTCATTCATATTTCTAAATAAAATTGAAGACACCATTTAAGTAAAATCAGAAAAGCCTCCAATATAAGTGTGATCATGATATTAAAAAGTTACTGCATCAAAAGTACTTCATTTAAAAATAGTGATGATTACTTGCTTCTTCGGGTCCATTGCACTGGGTGACATGTTGCTTAATTACCATGAACACAAACGATCTTTATTTTCACTCAATCCCACACACGTTGTGATGCTGCCACAAACACTCAATAGAGGACCACGTGTGCATTAATCTGGCACTGAAAATAGTCCCCAACAGATTCACTATGTCAAGTTTTGAATAATTTTAAAACTATATATTTGTGTTTTTTTAAAGATTTACGTCTTTAGTGGCTTGAGTGCCACAGACTGGATATGAAAATCAGAAAATGTTGAGAGACTAATTAACATTGTTGCAGAGCTTTCCATAAGCGCCGATTACCGTATTTTCCGCACTATAGGGCGCACTGGATTATAAGGTGCACTGTCAATGAATGGTCTATTTTCGATCTTTTTTCATATATAAAGCGCACCAGACTATAAGGCGCGGGCGCTCTGAAGAAATCTGTAGATTCTCCACTTCCGTGTCCGTATTCTCACGAGATAGTACGAGACTCACACAGCGAGATGTGATGCATATGACGAGTTTATGACGAGCTTACAGTTCATCATGTGACGATCTGGGGGACGGACTGTTTACATCGTGTAGTGTAGCTTGTTAGCTCGTTAGTTAGCACGTCTGCTAACGGCAGCGTTCTGAGACAGCTGTAGCTTTATGATTACAGACATGTAAACACACAGTTAGTGGAGTCTGCGTGACTCACACAGCGAGCTATGATACTTATGCATGCTTATGCTTACACCTCGTCCAGAACTACCGGTGAGACTCCTGACTACGGTAGCCGTAAATGCTGCAAGCGGTGCGGCTTTGTAGTTTACCAAAGTCGTACTAAAACATTTTGACAGAGCGCCGTGTACCACACAAAATCGCTTCGAGGTCAGTAAACACAACCAGAATTAATCCATATATAAGGCGCTCCGGATTATAAGGCGCACTGTCGTTTTTTGAGAAAATTAAAGGCTTTTAAGTGCGCCTTATAGTGCGGAAAATACGGTACTCATAAGTCTAGCTGGCGACTTTATTTTTTTATTCTAATAAATGTTATTCTAGTTTTCATTATAAAGTTGAGATTGGCTGTGAGTGCACATTATTTTTAAACCACCAGCTTTTACTTCGATCAATGCGAGCATGATGCTAGAGAGTCATGCCCCTGAATAATCTATATGAATGTGTGTGTGCAAGCTCACCTGTGGAGTCACTTTCAGTTTGATTATTATTATTATTATTATTAGCAAAATAATTGATGACAAAGCACATTAAGAATTGCATTGATTGCACAGAAATGGGAAATCCTCAGAACTGAGTGTGTGTAGGCTCTGTGTCAGCCTCACACTGTAGTTTAACATTACAAAATGTCCTAACCGCTGAGCCCACACACACCAAAGCTTCCTCTCTGATGCATTGTGATGCATTATATTCACCTTCAGTCAATTACTGATGGCGTCCAGGAGGTAATCTCATGGCCCAGGTGGGTTTTTAGAATGTCACAGGAACCTGTGTGCAGAAACACACCGTAGGACACACAAGGACAAGTTTAGTCATTTATTGAATGATAACGCGGGTTGGAAAAAGTAACCGGGCAAGAACAGCCGAGTTTTGGGACACTAATGATGGCTTAAAGGGGGAAGTTACGACGGGGAACATACTGGAATCAACCAGAGTCATCTCTTGAGTTCTATCCTCGGGGGCGGTTTCACTCGGTCAATTAATTGTAGCCCCGGGGTTCCGACTCAAGGTTGCTGTTGTCTGCCGCCATCTGATACTCCCTCCCTCTCCCTCTCTCTCTCTCTCTCTCTGCTTGCCGTTTCTTCCCCCTGTCCCTCATCATCTTTTATCTCCGTTATTTACTTCCACCAACACATCAATCTTTTCCCTTTCTCTCCATCACTCACTCCTTCTCTTCCTCCATTGTTCTCTGTCCGTCCCTTATCCCACCTCCCTGTCCCACCTCTCTCTGTCTCCTGTCCTTTCCTTCCTATACCCTTCAGTCTCCTCCTCGGATTGTTCCACCTGAACATTAAATTGAAGGATAAAATAACTTTACATTTTACCTCTTAAAAGACCAATACCAACCGTATCCTGCTAGTCTTTTAATCAGCCAATGACGGTCTTTTGTAATTATACCGATTCAAAAGACTTACATGATGTATTCATACTAATATGAATACACACAGTTAGCACATTTAATAACAAATGGTTAACCAACATGAAATTATGTAATAAATAAAAAATATTGATCACGTTCCTCTTGTCTTTAATCGTCTCCGTCTCTGCAGCCAAGAAGATGATGAGTCTGGTGAGCGGTCGGGGTGATGCCGACTCAGCAGCCTCCTCTTCCTCCCTCAGTCTGAGAGCAAAGAAGAGCAAAAAGAAACTCTACAGGCCTGAAATCTCCTCCCCCATGGACATGCCCTCACACCCAGTAAGTGTCATGAAACATAAGCTTATTGTTCCAACATGTACTGTCCTCATAGTACACACACACACACAGTTCAGCTGGGTAACTCAAAACTCTTTTTATAGGATGTAAAATCATTCATATGTCATGAAAAAGTCAAATAAAAGTGTCATCAAAAAGCCATAGAAATGTCCTAGTATGTTATTTTGATATCACAATTATTGTCAGGGGAGATATCAGGGTGTCATGATAGTATTTCGAATAGGCCTACAGTATTTATCATGAACTATTTATTAAGTATTTATCAACTGATGCCTTTTACTTTGTTAAATTCATCTATAGTGGTTATTTGTTTGAAACACACAATTCAAATGATTAGGGAAACAAAAGATTATTTTTATTCATAAATAATCTTGGCATTGGAAGTTCTAATTATGTACAATAAATAAGCTGCTTAGAGGTAGTGTTAGGAAGTTAAACTGGTCATAATTACCTCTCTAATATCTATTTTATATTGCTGTGATAACATGTCCTGTATTCAAGTTTTTACAAGATTACATTTGTTCACATCACGACAGCAGTAATTCACTTTCTTCCATACTTATTTTTCCTGAATGAGGCGTGAATGCACCATAATGGAACCAATGGAACATCCGTTATAATAACAGCCGTTAGCCGGTGCTGCCAAAGTTACCAGCGCTCCTCCTGCAGATTTGTTGTGCACAATGTAGCAATATCAGGGATGGGCGACGAGACAACATTAATGCCGATCTCCAGATCGGCACTGAAGCTTTTTTTTTTTTTTTTCGGACTGTAGCAGCCCGCCAAAGCCTATTTAGTCCCGCCCCTGTTTCATAATGAGCTGAAAAAAATGTTACACTCTTTAACGGCTCGGAAAGTGGCAAACAACTCCGGCCGTGTCCGCTTTGCTCCTTTCTCTTTACCCGGTTTACTGTTCCATGTCATCACCATAATATCAACACAACCAATGTGTTTATGATTACATTTACATGTAATGTAGTGTAATGTTGCCTATGTAAAAGTAGCCCGTTATCTTTAAAATATATTTAAGTACTCACTGACATCCATAGGAAATGAATAGGTGGGAACTAATCAATGTTTCTGTGGACATCGGATCAGTGCGAACCTTTACAGTTCTGTCACTGAATTGCAAGACTAAACATTGTTGATGCACTTTTTAATGGCATTGGTTGATTCACTAAACTAAATTCTTGATAGTATGATTGGACAACTGGATGGGGTCTGTGGCTCTAATAACAAATACACAATGATTTAACAATTTCTTTCTTTTCTTGTAGATAATCAGCAGAGAGCCGGAGGAGAAGGAGAGTGACCATCAGGTCCTTAAGAGGCGTCTTCGCTCCAGGATGGTTAAATAAACACTTTCTTAACTAAATGAAGGCATTTAGCTGCTTCTAAGTCTTACTCTGTGTCACGGTGGTTGAAAAAACACCAAACTTAACTTAGTTGTGTTATTTAATCTAAAAAAATCTATTTTATGAGTAAAATACTATTATTTCAGAATATAGCAAAGTCACTAATATACAGCTGGTTGTGTGGAAAGATGGCAGTTAAAGTTTAACATTTTGGACAAATCCAGTTATGTTTATGTGGTCTCAGTGCGGAGCGGAGCTACATCCAAGAGGCCTTCAGCTGAGTTCAGCATGAACAGTGGAAGCAGTTAGCTAAAGCTCACTAACATGTTGTGTTTGCTTAATCTATCCACAAATGGAACAACAGTTGGTGGTTTTAGGGGGAGGTACATGCTGAAACTATTTCATGCAAGTTCATACATCCGCCTACTTCTTTGTAGTATCTGAGCCAGGCTAGCAGTTGCCCCTTGCTTCCAGTCTTAATGCACCAACATGAGTGGTATCGATCTTCTCCCACAATGTTGAACCGTTCCTTCCCAATACTGCTAAATAATTGAATCAGCTTTTGTCTGGTAGATGCTATTTTGTCCACATTTAGCATCAAATGACTCCAGAGTCACTACATATACTCCGTTAGATAGTAAGCACTCTACATTTGTATATCTTCTACACTTTATAGACAAAATATTTTTTTCTTTATTCTGATGTGCAATTGTTTGTATTTGTTTATTTGATGCGAGTAAGCTAAAAGTTACAAATGAGTGTCGTTTTTCAAACCTCTGTATTCCGTTTTTTTAACCACCAACTTACTGATTTATTTTCTTAAAGTGATCAACAAAGCTGCTAAATGTCTTACGTTGTTCGAAGCAGTTGTTTCTCATTTTCATAATGGTTCAGATGTTCAATGTCTCTGCAGTTTACTTTGTGTACCGCTGTGAAACATCCACGTCTCACTAAAGTCCTCCTGCACTTTATCTCTTCCCTCAAACAAACTTGTGATTTTACACTTAAGCCAGATAATGCAGGATCAAATCATCAACGGTTCTACTGTGGAGTTGTTACTAAAACACCTTCACCCGACTGCAGGACTGGTGGATGTTGATCTTTAGATCATTCTGTTCTAGATGAAGGACTGCTGAGTATGTTTCTTTTGTACAGTAAAATCTTGTTAAACCTGCCTGAGTTTAAAAAAAAAAAAAAAGTTTGTTTATTTCTATCCTAATTTTGTGAAATTGTGCACTTTTCTGTATTTTCACGACATACTTCTGTCACTCCATTATGTTTTTATACAGGTCTTATTGGTCATTTCCCAAATAAAAATACAAAGCTGTTTTTCTTTGTTTCATGTTTTTTAATGCAAGATAAGTTGCATTTATTTATGCTCTGAGATTGTTGTGATGTATTACTATTATAGTTTATTCCCTAGTTATTATAATTGATAATCAAATCAAGTAGTAGCAGTTCGGCATTATCTTTTATCTCATACAGTTCTGTTTAGATACTGCAGTTAAGAACACTTACTGCGTAGAAGTGAGGAGAGCTGTTGCTGGCTTGTGTTGGCGGTGGACTGCTGCTGAGTGGCTGCGGTGTGTGTGTGTGTGTGTGGGCACACATAAAGAAAATATATTTCAGAAAAGAAGTATTGAAAAGTCTTCAAGGAAAACCATTAAACCAAGAGAAAGAAGTGTTGACCAGAGAGGTCAAAGAATAACGTTTAGGACCCTGGAGTGTGTTAAACCAGATATTTCCATCACTAAGTTTGTGTTATGTCCTTCCCTAGTTCTTAGTAGCTACGAGTTAACTTCAAACTACTGATTTACTAAATTGAGTTATACCACTACAGTATAGTACTGTTTTGTGTGAGGGCCAAACTCTCAGAACTAGTTTGTACAAAGTGTTGTCCGACCACGCTGGAAGTCAGAAGTGGTATTAGTTGTTCTGAACGGCCAAACTGGAAGGCAAGACTGATGTTTGAATATGGGGATAAGGGTGCACATTTTCAGACGGAAGACAGTCACAGTGTGGCATTTGATTGTTCGCATCAAGTGACCAAAATACCCACCGATGTACGGACAACTTTCAGTGGATTACTTCAATTCTGAAGAAAACTTAAAAACAGGGAACACAGATGTTGTGCTGATGTCCCCTGTCACTTTCTGGAGGGATGTTGTGAAGCCTGGGGGTCACCACTGACTCCATGTCAGGTCATGGAGCCAGAAAATCAAAAGGGAGACAAACAGAAGGAGGCATGAGTGGAGCTGACGTGAGACCAGCAAGTGGCAAACAACATGGCTGACTGAATAAGAGATTGGAAAAAAAAATCAAAAATGTACAGCAGACAGGAATGTACAACCGGGGTCTTTTACTTGTTGTTTTGTTGATGGTGTGAAGTCGCTGAAATGGAGACTAACAAGGCAGGAATACAAGTGGTCATATGATCACAGAGGTGGTAAAGAAGAGAGCATGCCTCCTTCTGTTTGTCTCCCTTTTGATTTTCTGGCTCCAAAAACAGCCACTTATTGTTGCACAGGGTGTGATGTTCCTCACTGCCAAAAATAACTGCTTTTATCTGTGGCACACTGAACGATAACTTGGACCCCACCCAGACGAAGCCCTTCATCCATCCTGCCTTGGACCTGCTGACGCCCCATTATCATGGGGAATTGTGTAAATAATGTAAATAGTGTTTTTACAGTTTGCACTTTACAGTTTTTTACAAAATTAAATCTGTAACCATTTGGATTCAACATTCAGTTGATTTGTGTGTGTTTTTTGAATGGGAAAATATAGATGTCTGGTTGAATTAAAAAAAAAAAAAAAGCTCAGAACGGCTGTATTAGGATGTATTGAACACTATTAGTAATATACAAGTGAAATATGTAGTTTGGTACATGAGAAAATTCAAATGGCACACATGGTGCCTAAATGCACATTTTGGAAACCTCGCCTAAACTCTCTGTACTAAAACCTCTTAGAATGTTGTTCTGCTTCACTTTATCAAAGTCAAACTTTGCAGAGAGACTGCTGACATGTTGTGCTATGATTTGGGAGAGGTGTTAGAAGTGTCAGCTGCCATTATTTCAAATAAATAATATCAATAAGTGCTTTGTCTTCAGGCGAACCTGACACTTTTCAATTTGAGCTGTGTGCCATCTTCATTTCCTCTTAACCAGTAACATATACACTGATATTTACACATCTGATCAGATCTCACAAGTGTTACCTTTTATTATAACATCAAAATTATTAAAATAGACCTTGTAGTTACAGAATTACAGTCTTTTGAGTATGGGTATGCAATTTTCGAGCAGAAGCCTAAAAATTGGGCAAGGGTTCAAGAGGTTAAATAACAATACCAATACCGGTATTGATGATGTTGAATACCAGAAAAACAAGAACGCATAATATCTCATTTGATCTTACAATGTTAACGGTTTCAATACTATATGATCACAAATTTAATTTGACAATTAAAAGGAGTGACAAGTGGCAGGACGAAGGCTGTTACTCACTACAGCTTGAATATTAAACTGCGGAGTCATGAAGCTGAGACATCAAGAACACCTACTGTAATTATGGAGACTGTCGGTGGCAGGAGGACATATTTGCATGTTGTTCTGTGATTATTAAGGTATGAATATGGGCTTTTTAAACGGCTGCAGTCCGCATTTTTCTTCCTCCGTGTCACATTATTGCTGCCAGAAACCTTCCATGCAGCAGGATGCAGAAGCTATACGCGTGTCAGAAAGACTGTAATCCAAAGACATCATTAGGAGGGAGCATCATAATCACCATACAATGGAGGGGGTGAGAGAAAGACAGCCACAGAGGGTAAATGGGGAGAAAATACAAGGAAGGTGGGGTAAAAAAAAAAAAATCAGGGAAAGGAGAGTTTACAAAACAAAAAAACATGAGACAAGAGGATGAGGGCGATTAAGGAAGGTTTAACTGAGGACACATCCATCCGCAACTGAATCTTTCTTTTTCTATTTTTCTTTTCTTTCTATTTTCGAACTCTTTCGGAGGATGGAGAGAAAAGAAAAGCAGTCATGTATTCGGTGAATGATGGAGAGGCTGCCATGAGGCAATTTTAGTAATCACTTCCCACACAGCTGGGCCTTTTGTGCACAATCCACACAAACAGGAACAAGGATGTGTACGTGTGGAGTTCAGTGTACATTTCATTTATATATTTGTTTTCAGTTTATTACTCAGAGCCGGAGGTGGGACATGGTCATTGTGTTACAAGTCACAATTAAGTCTCAAGTCTTTGCACTCATTTCCCAAGTCAAGCCCCAAGTCCTAAAATTTGAGTTTCGAGTCCTAAACAAGTCAATTGTGTTCTTAACAGCAAAGAAAGTGGCCCCAACTAGTGCTCAGTAAACGTAACAGTTCTTTGTTTTCTCCTGCAACTTGATTGGTTTCTGTTGGACTTTGTCAAACAAAGTGGATCGGGGGAATTAAGTATCGACTTGCTGGGAGAATTAATAGCTTTAACATTAGTTAATTAAGGAAATTAAGGAAAACAATTGATTTGCGGTGCACCGGATCGCCTATATATTATCAAGGTGCCAGCCAGAGTTACTTCCGACAATTTAATGTTTACATTTTTTTTTACGGTCAATCCCCACATGGATACTCTGTCATGAACCCACTTCTCTTAAATCAGTACCACTAGACAGAGTGCAGGCAAATAATTAAATAATATAAAATAAGGAATAATTAGAGCAACAATGCAAACTCAGATGATCAATATGAGAGTGTATTGGAGATATAATGTAAAACCACACCCAACAAAAGAAAATGTCCTGTACAAGTAAGTCCTATTAATCAAATGCAAGCTCAATCATATTCACCAAAAATAAAGAGTTCAGAGGTTTGACAGAGCGAGGCTTGAGTTATGGCTAATTGTTATATAACTATGCAGTTCGCTACAACAGCTACAGGGACCAAGTTCTGTTTGAGAGGATTTCTGTTAGATTTAAGTTTTGTGGAAAGCCGTAGGAGGGTAGAAAACAACAACAACAACAACCTTTGGCCTGCTGCATCACAGGGTTATCTCCTTTTCCCTCAAGTAGGTGTTGGTCATCTGCAAAACCCAGATTTCAATTTGAGTTCATCTACTTTATATGATCCATAATAATGTCATATTTTGTTTTCCATTTCCCGCTCATCTGGCTTTGTTCCTCAGGAACAAGAACAAAGTGAAGAAGTGGGTGGTTACCATGAGCAGTGAATGGCACAGAGCACAAAATATGTGACTGCAATATAATTATGTGCACAGGGATGATTAGAATGTTCTATTATGAAACGTTTAAATACACTCAGCAGGGGGAGACACTCATGATCTTCTCTTATTTCACCTCTCTTTAAAACATAAAGGTGGGATTGAGCATCATTTCCTGGTGATAAATGTGCCATTCACATTTAGAATAACACTTAAATCATGTTCAATTTAATGTGCTTTCAAGTCTTTGAAGTTCGTCTTTTCCACAGGTAAGCCTGTGTGTGTCATTACAACATGTTGAGGGGAAGAAAGAAACATTTGAAACATTTGATACACTGAACGCCTGCGTGAAAGCAGAGTTATTTATAGCTTAACAGGTTTGTCACAAAGTGTTCTTTACCAACGACACATAAATTGAAAGAAGAGGACATCACAGCGGCTCTGATGTGGAACTCTTCAAACACAATCCAAATGATAAAAATTGCAGAAGCAGAGAGCCATTTCTTAAATTATATTTAATTTGAATCTATTCTCATCTAAGATCGTCTTTATCCCTCACAGGAGAACGGATAGTCACCCCGCTTTGTAGGTAAGGAGTTAAAACGTGCACACACACACCGTTTTAGTCATTTAGCTTAAAAACCCAATTCTTCTGGTTGAAAGTTCCAGGTCTCCCAACGGATGTCAACACATTCTGAGTACAGTCTGTTGTTGGTAGCCTACTGTGTAGAGCTGCAGCTATCGGTTATTAAAATTAAGCAATCGACAATTTCACAGCAAAACATTTGTTGTTTAATTTCCTTTTATTGTACATTTTCTATTTTTAAATGATGTCTCATACTATTGCAATGTGTTTATTGTTATGCACCATTCACCGAGCCAAATTCCTTGTATGGGTAACATACTTGGCAATAAACAGTTCTCATTCTCATTCTCAAAGCACACGTGCCTTCACACACTCATCAGCAAGGGTGTATTAAAAGATGCCGACAAACAGCCGACGCTCCCATCTGGACCAAATTGCCCCAAAACCTCAATGTCCTTTAAATACCTTTTATCTTCACACGGGGACGTTAACCCGCTGAAACTGGATTTTCCAGAAACTATGTTCAACAATCGGATTGGAATCAGAAAAGTTTATAATTTCCTGCTGTAAGCGGCGTACCATTGGTTATGGGATACAGAGGGCTGACTTGTCCTCAAAATTCAAACGAAAGAAGACCGCAAAAGATTCCTCAGCAGCAATTAGAGAAGCTTTTATTACACAACAGGCCTCGCTGACCTGTTACCACATTCTTTAAAAGAGCCATACAGATAGAAACTTCCATTTTTAGGTTCTTTGGTGCCACAGCTCAAAAGGACATTTTTCTCACACGGTGAAACAAAAACCACAGTACAGGAGGAAACAGGCCGTGCGAGCTGCCTAAGTGGCACTGAACAGCCGCCCTAGCAGTGCTGTTTCTGTGCTGCTCTCTAATGGGCTGCCTGACAGCAGAGATGAAGGAAGAGGTGCTTAACAATCCCATTAGAACCCAAATAGTTTTGACATTTTTTGAAAAACAATGCCAGTGGTTTGACTCAAAGTGTTCCCTCGCAGGAGAGTTGCCAGCTGTCATTCAAATAGTCATCACCTGAAACCATTGGTCTTCTCTCTGCTTTAAAGGAAACAAATGATGCTATCAATAAAAGACAAGTATGTCACTACTTTACTTATTTCCATGTTGGAAAAACAAGATCCTACTAAGGGGAAAGACAGTTATTCCAATAAAGCACCTTTCACTGAAGTCTGCATCCTTTCTGTTCACTTCTTTTCAAGAAGGGAGATCTCCTCCATTCAAGTAGCAGCGCTGTACAGTTCTGAATTATTCATACTCTCAGACGGTGAAATTGGCGGTAAGAGCTGAATGTGGGACGGCAGTGAGTCCAGGTCCAGATGGTTGTGTCTCTTCCACCACCCAGGCCTGGAATTTGGCTGCACTGAATGGGCCGGCAGAGTGTGTGTGTGCGTGTGAGAATGTGTGTGTGTGTGTGTGTGTGTGTGTGTGTGTGTGTGTGTGTGCATGTGTTTGTGACGGAGTATCGCCTGTCGAATCTTTGACT